>CAUYSK010116241.1:0-15770 GCA_963575035.1 Avahi laniger
TGAATTTTGGAAATTTCAAGTGATTCAACTTAAGAATTAGGTACCCTATATTATGTATTTTTATCAAGAGAAAAATCTCTTTGTCAATCAAGTATTTGTCTACCTACTTGAAACTATTTTCTTGGCTGAATAATTATAAAATCCTTAATCATTATAATTTTTCTTAAATGAAATGAGTGAGAAATATATTTTCAAGGTGACAGCCAGGGAGAATCAATTGAAATATGTCAGATCATGTTATTTCTCTCTTCAAATCCTCCCTGAGCCTGAGCTTCCCCTTTTACTCGAATTTAAAGCTTATGACCTTAAAATGGTCTAGAAGCCTCTTCACGTCCTGTCCCCTCTGCTTCTGACCTTTCTCCCTTCAGCTACTACCACTCTCTCCTTTACTCATATCGCTCTACCCACACTGACCTTCATGGTATTTCTTGAACATACCAGACACCTTCGTGCCCACTCAGGGATTTTGCAGTGACTATTCCCTCTGCCTAGCATGCTCTTTCTTCACATACGTGAGTGGGTTGCATTCTTTTCCTCCTGGACTCTGCCCAACATGAAGATGAGTATTTCTCCGAACATCTGATATTAAGTAGCATGACCATAACTGCTGAATTTGTTTTTTTCCCTTGTCACTTAGATTTGTCTCTTCCATTACACTCACCTCTATTTTGTGTAATGTATACTTATTTCTTTGTTTGGTGATTGGCTGTCTTCATTCACTGGAATGTAATCTCTCTGAGGGCAGGGCCTCTGTGTTTTTGGTTTCTGTAGCCTAAGATCCTTAAATTGGGCCTAGTGTGTAGTTGGCACTCAATAAGTAATTGAAGAAGTGACTAGGTTAGAAGATGGTGCTGAAAGACTGAAAGTTGTTTCTTCAGGGGAAGCTCTGGAGACCAAAGGCTTGAATTTTGTGGCAAAGATCTAAGAATCTAGGTTCAAAGGGTTTTCCCTAAAATCTTTCAATTTTGAACTTAGTTTTTTTAATAACTTACCTTGCAGAGCCAAAGGAGGCACTCTCAGTAAAAAAGAGAAGTTAATGTGAAGAAATGGACATTGAACACTACGAAGCAGGAGGAAGAGAGGAGAGTGAGGGATAAAAGTCTACCTGTTGGGTACGATATACACTATTCTGGTGACAGGTACACTAAAAGCCCTGATTTCTACCTTATACAATTTGTCCATGTAACTAAAACCATTTATACCCCACAAATCTATTGAAATAATTTAAAAATATATGTCTTTAAATTCTCAATTGACAATAATTTGACCTAGATGGATAGATACTTAGGTTTCGGTAAATGAACAATGATGGTATATTTAAAGAAAAAAATTAAGAATATTGTGTTGAAAAGAAAGAACTGCCTCCAATGCAAGATCAAGAAGACCAACAAGACAGTACACAGGAACAATTAAGAAGCCAAAGGGGATATAGCTTGTAAACCTCTGTTAGAGATGTTTATTCATTCAACTAATATGTGAATACCTGCCACATGCAGGGCACAGTTCTAAGTGTTAGAAAGTTTTGAATAAGGCAAACTTCCTGCTCCCATTGAAGCAAGCAGATAAACTAGTAAAAAAAAAAATGAAGAAAATAATTTTAGATGGCGGTGTGAAGAAAATAAAAGAGGATATAAACTAAATTATGATAGAATAAATTGAATGGTTAGGAAGGCCTTACTTCCCTAATCCAAATGGCTGAGTAAACACCATGAGTAGACTTGAGGGAACTCTTGCCAGGCAGAATAAACAGAATATCAAAGACATTAACACAATAAAGACTTTGGTGTGCATTAGAACAAAGTGAAGGCTGACAGGATTGGGACAGAGGGTGTGTTAGTAAAGGGGACAGTGAGTACTGAAAATGAGGTTGCATTGGTAGGCAAGATCTGGACTGCACAGGGCCTTGTCACTCATGGGAAGGAGATTTGGTTTATGCTAAGTGCCACTGGGAGATATTAAGCAGGTGAGCGTCATGATTTGTTTTTAAAATGGTTTCTAAAACTGCTATCTGGAGACTGCAATCTTTTGGCCAGATTTCTTCAAGTAATTTTTGAATATAAAAAATTTTCACACTTATTAATATGTTCGGATGATGCCATTAGAATGAAAATATGTTCCTAAATACTAGCAGCAATTTCACACTGCAGTGTCATAATTTTCTTCATAGGATTTCATTTTTCATTATAATTTTGAATTACCTGTTTCATTATAATTTTGAATTATCCTTCAAAATTCTCTGCCTTGGCCTGACCATCCTTTCACTTTCTGATTCAATTATTCCAATTATTTTAGAATTGGCTAAAATGGAAAATTAAAAAATCATTACTATGGTTTGAATATTTGTCCCCTCCAAAACTCACATTGACAATTAATACCCAAGGTAGCAGTATAGAGAAGTGGGGCCTTTAAAAGATGACTGAATCGTTTGAATCAATCCTTTTATGGATTAGAAGGATTAATGGGTTATTATAAGAGAAGTATTAGTATATTTTTAAGAAAAGGAAGAGAAACCTGAGCTAGCACACTCAGCCCCCTCACCATGTGATGCCTTTTGTCACCTCAGGGTTCTTCAGAGTCCTCATCAGCAAGAAGACCCTCACCCGATGCAGACCCTCAACCTTGGACTTCTCAGCCTCCATAACTGTGAAAAATAAATTCCTTTTCTTTATAAATTACCAGGTTTAGGTTTTCTCTTACAAGTAACAGAAAATGGACTAAGACAATTATAAATAGAAAATCTTTGTTGTAGATATACAAGATTGTTATAAAACCATAATTTCTCCAGTATCACTACCAATCTCTTATATCCACCTCAAAACATAAAAAACTATTTTTGTCCTGGTTTCCCTAATTTATCTATTGCTTTCATCATTCCTTGTGTATTAGTTTCCTTTGGCTGCTGTAATAAATAATCACACACTTGATGTCTTAAAACAACAGAAATCTATCATTCACAGTTCTGGAGGCCAGACATAGGAAATCAGTACTACTGGCCCCAAATCAGGGTGTCAACAGGGTTATATTCTCTCGAGAGGATCTACGGGAGTATCCAACCTTGCCACTTCCAAATTCTGGTGGCTTCCAGCATTCCTGGGCTCTGGTCACATCACTCTAATCATCTAGAAGAGCATATTCAAATCTCAGTTCCATCTTCACATCACCTTCTCCTCTGTGTGTATTAAATCTCTTATTTCCTTTCATAAGGACATGTATGGTTGCATTTAGAGTCCAGGATAATCTCCTCATCTCAAAACTCTTACTTTAATCACATCTGTGAAAATCATTTTTATGCCATATGAGGTGTTATCAGCAGGTTCCAGGTGTTAGGGCGTGGATATCTTTTAGGAGGTCATTTTTTAACATACTAGACTATTTCTAATATGTCAATATATTCTTACCTGTTTTTTAGTTTCATAGAATTTTTTCATTTGCCAGTTTTTGTTCCTTTAAAGATCTTTTTCTATAATTTTAATATTTCAAACATGGAAAGAAAAAATTTTAAAAGATGATTGGATTTCCCAAGAGTCTGATTTTATTCACGCGAACTCTAGGATTGTGAAAGACAATTCATATTCATATTGATAAATGTAACACTCTCATAAGAAATGAATTCTCTTTGTTGGAATTTGATATAGTATTTCTGTGGTGATTGTGATTTTCTGGCATTTTGTGCCCCATTATCCTCCCAGGTATCACAAATTCCTAATATATCCTGGTTTCCCTATTCTTGCTTGGAAATTTATTCCATTATTACTGCTAACTGGCCCCAGGGTGGGGGTTAAAATGCATCAGCTGCTGCAGAGCCCACTTATTCTCCTGGGCCCTCTCCAACTTCTGGTCCCCACTTCTTGGATCATTCTTAGCACTGATCCCATCCTTCTATAGTAGTATTCTCCTGTGCATATCCCAGGCTGAAATTTCTTCCTTTAAGTAGATATTATCTACTTTTGATCATTCAGTGAGTCCAAAAATTGACTTATTGTTTATGAGTCAAGATTATATTTATTTTGCAACATGTCATTTTTTATAATTTGCTACAAGGAAAGCAGCATTTCCAGTCAACCATCTTTTAAAAAAATGGATGATAGCTTTACAAAGTACCATGCACACTGTCATCATACAGGACTTAACCACTTATAACTTCATGAGGTCATTTGACATAACAGAAAGGGAAGAAGTCTAAAATATTTGGAAGTATTATAGAAGAGTTCACACTGTAGGAAACATTTGAGATGAATATTGAAAAATGAGAAGGCAGAAAAAGTGAGAAAAGGCATTACAGGAATAGCTAAGAGCATGTGTCAATGAAAAAATGTGTGAAACGGCTGTGTATTCTGCGAAAGGTGAGGTGTTTAATGTCTTTTGGACATAGATTGAGGTAAAGTGAGAGAAGTTGAAGCTGAGGAAATAAAATGAGATAATTTTTAAAGTTAACTTTTTCAGTGATTCAGCAAACAAATATTGACCACATGTCTGTTATAATCCATTTATTTTACACTGGCTGCTGTTTTACAGATTTATAATGATGAATCAAGGAGTTCAAAATTTATCATAAGGAAAGAAGAGAACTAAAATATATTTTTAATAATGAAGATGAAATTATCTAATTTGCTTTATAGAAGCTGAATTTAGTGGCAATATGAAAAATGTTTTAAAATAAGAGGAGTCTGGTAGTATAAATGGAGAGAGGCAAGTACCATTTGACCAGAGTGGGTAGTTGGTCAGACTTCAATTGACAGAGTTGGTAGGGTCTAAGCTAAGATTTTGTTGGTGGAAAGAAACAAATAAAATTATTTTTTAGAGATGTTATAGAGAAAAAATTTCATTTGTTATCTCTATAAACTTGCTCAGATATAGGGGCAGGTGTGGCTTAAGGATTGGACAAATCTCAAGTATCTAGCTTGGTTATTTGGAAATAAAGGTTCCATTTACCTAGACTATCTAAAATTATGTTTATTTGAGATGCTATTTTGATACTGTCATAGAGAAGATTTTAGAATGGTCCCCAAGAGATGCCATCTTTGTTGTAAATGTCTTGCATAGTAAAGGACAGAGTGAATAGGATGGATTTATTATTAGTTTATTAATTTTATTAGTTTATTAGTTTATTATTATTGTTATTAGTTTATGTTATTGCAGCAGCGTTAAAGGCTCACAGTACATCTAGCTCGTCCTGCCTGGTTAAGCTTCCAGAGTAGGATTCAAGAACACCATCCAGGGACCCATCCCCATCCTCACCAAGCAACAGAGTTCCCAGCAGAAAAGAACAGGCGTACTATATGTGCTATCTGTTTTGAGCTGAGAACAGGTCCCAGATGAGAAAGAATTAGAATAAAACCTTGGCAAAATTAAAAAGCAGGCTGTCTTGACACCCTCAAAGGATCACAATAGCTCTCCAGCAATAAACTCCATTCTAAAGGAAATTGTTGAAATGAAAGATATAGAATTCAGATTGCAAACAAGAGAAATGGAATTGGGGAGATGGTAGTAAAGAAACCCCCCAAAATTCAGGACATGAATGAAAAATTCACTAAAGAGATAGATAATATTAGAAAAGAGATAAAGGAACTTAAAGAAATGAGCCATTTAGGGAATTTCAAAATACAGTAGAAGGCTCTAACGACAGACTCGACCAAGAAGAATAAAGAATTTCAGAACTTGAAGACAAGAATTTCAATGTCACCCAGTCAGGAAAAAATAAAGAGAAAAGAACAAAGAATGAAAAATCTTCTTTCTGAGAAATATGGGACTATGCAAAGCGAGTTAGTATAAGAATATGTACCCCTGAGGGAGAAGAAGACAAAGCAGTAAGTATGGAAAGCATATTTGTGAGAATAATTGAGCAAAATTTCCCTGATATCACTAGAGATTTAGATATCCAGATAAAGAAGATCATCGAACACCTGGAGGATTCATAACAAATAGAACATCACCAAGATACATAGTCATAGGACTGGCCAAATCAAAGTAAAGGAGAAAATACTACAAGTTGCAAGGTAAAAGCAACAAGTTACTTATAAAGAAAAACCTATAAGACTAACAGCAGATGTCTCAGCAGAGACCTTTCCAGCTAGAAGGGACTAAGGTCCCATCTTAAGTGTCGTCCTAAACAGAATAATTGCCAGTGAAGAATTTTGTATCCTGCAAAGCTAAAGTTTCAGAAATGAAGGAGAAATAAAGTCTCTCCCAGACAAGCAAATACTAAGAGAATCTGTTACCACTAGACTTAAATGTCCATCAACTGATGAGACGATAAAGACAGTGCAGTATGTATACAGCATGGAGTATTATTCAGCCATAAAAATGAGTGAAATGTCTTTTGCAGCAACTTGGATGGAACTGGAGACTATTGCCCGATGTGAAATATCTCAGGAATGAAAAAACAGATACCACATGTTCTCATTTGTAAGTGGGAGCTAAACGAAGGATATATATGGTCATAAAGAGATGAAATAAACATTAGAAATGAAGAAGGGAGGAGGGTAGGAAGTGAGTGAGGGATAAAAATACATCTATCACATATAGTGTACATTATTCTGGTGATAGGTATACTAAAAGACTTGACTTCAGCATGATACAATTCATCCATGTAACAAAAAAACACTATCCCTTAAATTTTTTGGAAACAAAAAAATTAAAATGGGAAAAAAGAAATAAATTACCTAATTGTATGTGTTATTCTATAGTGCTCCTCAAAATGCAAATTTTCTCAAATAAAACACAGAAAAAAATTAGTTTATGCTATATAGCACAGTTGACTTTGACACAGGAAGATTAACCAGGTGGGTCTGGCCTAATCACATGAGCCCTTTAAAAGCAGAGTTTTTGTTGACTGTTCACAACAGAGGAAGTCTAAGATTCAAAGCATGAGAAGGATTCAATGGGCCATTGATTGCTTAAAAATGGAGAAGGCACTTAGGTGTTGATCAGTGAAACCAATTTTCTGGTGCGTATATGTGGTCTTATTTTTCCATTTTTGGGATACTTCACTTAGTAGAATGGGTTCCAGCTCTATTCAGGAAAATACAAGAGGTGACATAGCACCATTGTTTCTTATAGCTGAGTAGTACTCCATGGTATACATATACCACATTTTATTAATCCACTCATGTATTGATGGGCACTTGTGTTGTTTCACATCTTTCCAATTGCGAATTGTGCTGCTATAAACATTCGAATGCAGGTGTCATTCTATAAAAAAGACACCCACTAGCTTTTAACAGATAAATCTGGTAGTAAAACTCTTGGTTAGTGGGTCGACAAGTAGAATAATTTTTTTATTTTGCTAAGCCTCAATTTCCTTCTTTGAAAATTGGAGAAGTTATTCATCTTCTAAAATATAATTATGCAAAGACCTGTGCCTGACATAAATATGCTGTAATACGGTTCTTATTATAAGGCATATAGTAACATTTGCTGACAAATATATAAGCGAAGAAATGGTGGTATACATGAAGGTGCAAAACAACTTTTTCTTGAAAACCAACTGAAGAGAATATAAGCAAGTTATAATAAGAGAGTATGTAATCAGCTCTAAACCAAGGACAGAGGTAAAAACTTAAATTCCAAGCTTAGAGAATGTAATTTAACAATTTGGATTGTATTGGCAATAAAATTCTAGGCTCCACTTCTAGAAAGAAAGATATATAAAGCTGAATAAGTAAGTATACATCAAATAAGAACACTAATATGTCCAAATCTAAAAAACTGTGTTTTAAGCGTGGAGATACCTCCTCACAGAATCTAGGCAGAATGTGTCCCCATAGAACCTAGAGCAATAAAAAATATATAATGTGTGAAATGATTTGAAGAGAAAATCTAAGCCTGCACTAGAAGTATAACCAACCCACACAATTTTTTTTCTGCCCATCTATTTTCAGCCCTTCAGCTCATGCTCTAAGAAGAAAATTCATAAAATGTCCAGGCAGATAGTGAGGAAAGTCAAACTGAAAACAAAAACATAATTTTGATGCCAGGGTAAAATCTAAAGAAATTTCCCTCATCTACCATTTTAAAATATCTGTATGCATGCATTTTCAATGAAATATTATTTGTATGCTGATTTAATGATAATAGGGGAAATAAACTGAAAATTACTTAAAATTATAAAAGGAGGAGAACAGAGGAGGAGTAAGAAAAAGGAGGAAGAGGAAAAAAGAGGAGGAAAAGGATAAACAGGAGGAGGAGAGAGAGAAGGAAGAGAAAAGGAAGAAAGGAAAAAGGGAGGAAGGGAAGGAAGGAAGATAGGTAGGAATGAAGCCCCTATAGAAATTAAGGATGCCAAGGACAGAATAACTATACGGAAATGTGCTAATGCAGCAGGCATGCACAAAAGTAAACTTACTGTGATCGACAAAAGCTCATATACTCACTGTTTTCAAGGAGCTAATTTCTTATCAGTCTATTATTATGTTAACAAAAAGGCAGGAATCACCAGGGACATCTTTTCTGATTGGTTTCACATCAGAGGCTCCTGCTCGCTGCAGGCAAGCTGAACTGGATGAGGACTATAAGATTTTGTTATTCTTTGACCATCATTCTGCTCATCTTCCAGTGAAATTCTCATCTAAAATAACGTTTATGCCATGTACTTTCCCTAATACAAAATCTCATTAATTCAGCCAAGGGACCAGGTATCCTTAGATCAATGAAAAGTAAATATCAAAACATTTTCTTGAACAGTATGCTAGCAGCAGTGAACAGAGGCATAGGTGTGAAAGGTCTTCAAAAGGAGTTTAGCATAAAGCATGCTATATATGCTGCTGCCAATGCTTGGAACACACTGACTAAAGACAAAATTGTGCATGCCTGGAACAACCTCTGGCCTGCAACTGTGTTCAGGGATGGCTGTGATCAAGGTGGTGACTTTGAAGAACTTGTATGTCAAGTGAGAAAAAAAAAGTCTGACCTCCTTACATACGCAAAAAGTACACCTTTAGAGTCCAAACAGTAAATTAGAGGAAGTGGATATTGAGGAAGTTTTTAACATCAATAATAAACCTCCAGTTGTTCACTCATTATTCGATAGTGAAATAGCCAAAATGATTCTGAATCAAGGTGATTACGATAATCGTGACTACGAAGATGATGTTATTAACATTGCAGAAAAAGTCCCTATAGATGATGTGGTGAAAACGTGTATTGGGCTTATTGAAGGACTAGCGAAGCATGCATTTGTAACAGAACAAGAAACCATGTCAGTTTATAAAATCAAAGAGAGACTTCTAAGATCAAAGCCATTGTTAATGAGGCAGATGATTCTGGATGAAACATTTTTAAAAGCCATCCTGGTGAATGTCTCCTCATCCCTAGAGGGCCCACTTTCTGGTCTCTCAAATGCTTGTGATGTTTCTTCTCACTTAAAAAATTAAAATACAGTGTACAGGAACCTTTTGGTCAAAACACAGCATCATAGGTGGAGACTGGAAGCCTGTGATTGCATGGTTGTGCATTGTTGCTGTTGTTTAACAGTGATACAGGTATTCTGGTGATGCTACCTGAATGCATTATTTTTTCAACGTGTATTAATGGTATGTCATATTTTTTCTAAGTAATTCTGTGTGAATAAGTGTGAGAAAATGATTGATCATCAGTAGCATACAAATTCAAATTCAGGAATAATGGTGATGCCAAATAACCACAGGTAATCCACATGGGTGGCTGAGATAGTGACATCTTTACTTTGTGATGGTTCAATATAAACAAACTTTGTTTCATGGACAAAATTATTAAAAATATTGTATAAAATTATTTTCAGACTATGTGTATAATATGTATAGCAAACATAAAAGAATTTCATGTATAGACATGGGTCCCTGCCCTAAGATATCTCATTATGTATATGCAAATATTCTAAAATCTGAAAAAATCCAAAATCTGAAGCACTTCTGGTCCCAAGCATTTTGGATAAAGGTTACTTAACCTATATTGCATTCCTTAATATTCAATTTAAAATGAGACACAAAGCAATGGAGTGCAATAAGTTTAATGCTTCTAAAAGAATTCATTATGAGGTCTATACTATTAAAATAATAGCTAGGAGGTGTTTCCATTGAATTTTTTTACTATGTATTCATAAGTACTAGCCAAAAGAAATGCATAAATATATCAGTGGTTATGTGTTGCCCACTTTTTAACAACATATGGTGTGCATTTCTAACATCTAGAAATACTACATGTTTCAAATTAGGACTTAAGTTTCTCCATGATACACACAATAGCATTGAATGAATTATATAGATATAACAAAGGCTATAATCTGAAATTGTCCCTAAATAGAGACAATTTGGCCTAGAAAGTTTTTCTCACTCTTTTTCACCTCTATGTACCCAGGAGACAAATATAAGCACTTGTAATGCTAAGAGGTGATTGTAACATTTGTACTTCCATAAGTTATTTTCAGAAGGCATTCTTTTATATGAAATTCAACAAGAAATGAAGAAAACTTTACTAACTCCACTTTTATCATAACTGGAAAACTCTTTGAATTCTAGAAAGACTAAGTATAAAATCAAAACTGGTTTGTTCATTATAAGTACTACAAACGGACAAAGTAAAACAACATGCACAGAAGATAGAGGACAAGGGTTTGTCTAAAAAGGTCCAACTATGAGCTCAGTGGCACAGAGCCTTGAGTACTGTCTTCTCCTCCCTCCTTGCCCAACCCAGTGCATAAGCACAATAGGTACTACTCAAAGAGAAGGTATAGCCATTCCCTTCTCAAAAGGCAAGACTTGAAAATTTCCTATAAAAGTCCTATTTTACTACCATTAGCATAAATATATTAGATAATTCTAAACATCTAGAGAGTCTACCTATCTAAACTGATAACTTATTTGTGCACTTATGCACAGTTCCATTAAATAAAATTGCACACATGAAATGATGCTTGTGGTCTGAGGTGTCTTTTAATTGTGATCATCCTGGTCCTCAACCATGTTCTCTTCACTTCCTCCTCTTCACCACCAATTCAGTGGACAAGTATAGACAAATGTACTGTTTAGAGGTGGTTGAAGAAATTTAAATTCATTTACAAAGGAATTTACAGAAGACAAGTTTTCCTATGAGTTTTAACACAAAGTGTACAAATGTTATAGTTTTATTTATGCAATTAAGAATTCATAAAATTGTTAAAATCTAGATACTAGGTGTTGCAACATTGGGACTTAATTGTCCATTAAGTATTGTAAACATAGCAAAAAAAAAATACAGCTCAAAGAGGAGGTTTAGCTATTTCATTCCCAAAAGATAAGATTTCATATGAATTTTAACAAAAATAATTAACAAAATATGTTATTTCACTACTTTAAACATACTTTGTGCATCTCAGGACATATTAGAAAAATTAGATATTTAAAAATGGATATAACATTATCAATTATGTATACAAAAGGAAAATTAATGCAAAAAGAAATGATAAATATTTGAAGTGATAGATTTGCTAATTACCCTGATTTGATCATTACACATTATACACACATATATAATAGAAATATTACACTGCACTCCACAAATAAGCATAATTATTATGTTCCAATTAAACTAATAATAAAAATAAAAGTAACAAAAGGAAAGGGAAACAAACAGTGTTTGGAGGAGAGTGTGGGGAATGGGGAGAAAAAACCACATACACATAACAGTGATTATAGCATGAAAATGTCCTCTAAATATGAACTCTTTTCTTTCTTCCTTCTCAAGGTCTTTTGCTCCATCTTCTCTAACCCACTGAACAAATGTGATCATGTGTTGCTCCTTGTGTCCTTTCTACTGGTTACATTTCCAAAAGTCATTTCCAGAAGATATTTATTTTTAAGTGTTCTTTAAAACAAAAGGTCACTTACAAAACCTGTGATTTTCTATCTCTATTTTTTAATCATATGTCAGCAACCTCTTTACTTCTAGAAACCTAGCTTTAGCAAAATAAGAATTTAAAGCTGTCTTTTGAAAGGTTGACAGTAAAATTGAGAGAAGTCTTTTTATAGTATATGAGATAAGTCTTTTAAAAATGACCTGTGCATCTTTCAAAACGTTGTTGGGTATTCCCTGCTGACCAAATGAAGTATATTATTCTAGTATTTCTTGCACCCATTCTCCAGGCCTGGTAGCATGTCAACTGCCCACTTGCCGGTTACAGACCTCTCCCCTGGCTTCCTCTAAGGCTCCACTCATCTGTTGGGCTCACCAAGGCCTTGTTCCATCTTGGTCGAGGGGAGGCAGTATCTACTTCACTTGGGAGAGAGAGGTTGTGCCATGTCCCTGAATCTGCATGTCTCCACAAAGCCGAGGTGGCCAAGCTCAAATCCATGGAGGCCACTTCTCACCCTCCTGGGGTGCCTGCTATCCTCCGAGGTGTTCTGAAAGCTGACAGCTTCTCCTCCCTACTACAGGAGCCAAATGGCCAGACCCAGTCAGGATTCTGGGCGGCTAGGATCAGGGAGGCCACTATCACGACAATCAAGTCACCAGGACATGTTGTCATTGCCTCAGGGCTTAGCAGGGTCTCCAACGTGTGGGCAGACCAGAGCAAGAGTCCAGGGGTGCACAGGCAGGTTGGTGGCACGAAGGCCTCCGGAACCTTAGCAAACCGGCGTGCTGGTGGTCGGAAAAGTTCCCTCGGACACTAGCACGAAGGAAAGAAGTAGCAGGAAGAGCCTCCTCGGCAACAGCGCAGGCAAAGTCCCTTGTGTCTACAGCACGAGAGCACGTAGATGGCCGGATGGGTCTCTGTTCCCCAGTGAGTGAGCACGGTGGTAACTGGAAGGGCCCCCCAGATTCCCAGAACAAAGGTTATACAGAGGTTGAAAGGCTACCGAGTCAGTAGCTCATGGGTAGACCCATGACTGGAAAGGACCCCAGGGAATCGGTGTGGGGCATGGATGGTGGCTAATAGGGCTCAAGTTTCCACAGAACTGGGCTAGGTTGGTGGGCGGAAGGGACCCTGGGGTATCAGTGCCTGGGAAGAATGGTGACTGAAAGGGCAACAAGGTCTGAACGTATGGGCTGGCTGGTGGCTGGAAGGGACCTTGAGGCATTAGACTGCTGGATACATGGTTGCTGTTAGGACTCAAGATTCCATACCACACAGGTAGGTTGGTGACTAGAAGGAAGGCCTGGGCACCATCACATGACAAAGATGGTTGCCAAAGCCCCTCTGTTCCCTAGCATGTGGCCAGGCCAGTGGTGGGAAGCTGGAACAGCTGTGGTGCCCCAGCCTGGGATGGAAGGTGGCTGGAAGGGCCCAAGTTTTCCTAGCAGCCAGCAGGCATGCTGGTGCCTGGAAGGCTGATGTCCAGGAAAAGAAAGTCTGGAAATTAGTATATAAATACTTCAAAAGGGATTGTTGGGATAGGGGAAGGAGGACATTTGCACTAGGGATATGCTCAAAGCCTAAGTAAGAAACATCTCAGGGAAGAAGTGGGCTAGCAAAGCTTTTATATGCAGAGACCATGGGATAGGTGGCTGTGGAAGGAGGAAGTGGGTGATAAAACTGCTAGCCAGAGGGCTTGAAATTGCACAACTTTATCAAATATTGCAATGAGGTTAAGGTTGATGCAAGAAGTGTTTATTTGTGTTTAAGCACATGAAGCAGAGATTTGAGAGTGAGATGGGCAAACAAGTTATAGTGTAGAAAGTTCCCATAAAAATTAGGGTCTAGCTGTCCTAGTCAAGCCAGTCTAAAGTTATGTAAAGTACAAAGTTTGATCAATCTTGTTAGTCTCTTCTCTTGTTCAAGACAGATTCAGCAAGAGACTGTCCTTGAAAACTTGGAGATAAAGGGAACCTGGATAGGGAATGGCTAAGTGAAATAGTTTTTGTGGTCGGTGTTTTCTCAGTGTTGTCCCTATAGGGCTGGTTGAATCATCTCTTAGGCCAGCAGGCAAAGCTCAGTTTATTTTAGGTTCCTACAGTTGAGACATCTTAAAAGAGTGTTGCCCAAAGTGAAAAAGATAAATGTTATTATAAAAGGTCCTGTAAAAGTGAAGAGCTAAGAGTTGAGCCCTAATGATATCCAGTTCAGCAAATTCCAAGAGGTCCGTGAATGACAGTCTTTCAATTATGCAGAATTGCTCATTGAAGGTTTCATGCTCTTGGTGGTGTCATCCAAAGTATTTGTTACTCCTCTTATAAGGGCATTAATGGCCTGATAATTTCACCAGACTTCCTTAGTGTCCCAATCACTTCTCCAGGGAGAAATTCAGCCCAAGCATAGTCTGCCACATGATGAATCCTTTAAAGTATATGTTAAGTTATTAAACTTTAGCTCTATAATGCTCCTTCAGATCCTGGGGCTACCTGATATCCCTGTAAGAATCTGGGTAATCAGGTTTTAGTTCTTGTTGATTACAAGGTAGAAGAGAGGGAAAAAATTAGAAATGTTTGTTTGGAGAAATATAGACAGTAATAGAAATTGGAAGAATTGAAAATTTGGTATGGGTTGACAATTAAGGATCCAGCCTAATTTATAGGTAGGCACCAAAACTGGTTTTTTCACAGTGGGAGAAAAAAATCAATTAAATATCTATCAGAAAAGACAATATTTGCATATCTATCAGTTACAAAAAGGTAAGAAATAGCTCAAAGACAATGAACAGGACCAGAATCTGATAATGCAAAAGGATGGGCTGTAGTTTCTTTTTTTATTATCATATATATTTAAGGTATACAACATGATGTTTTGATATAGATACACACGGTTAAGTAATTACTATAGTCAAATAATTTGACATCCATCATGTAACATAGTTACCTTTCTTCTTTTTGTGTGTGGTAAGAGAACCTAAAATTTACTCTCTTAGAAAATTTCCAGTATACAATATTATTGACTATAATCCAGATGCTGTACATTAGCTCTCTAGACTTTGATCATACATAACTGCAACTTTGTACCTTTGGACCTATATATTCCCATTTCTTCTATGCCCCCACCTCTGGTAATCACATTTCTATTCTCTATTTCTATGTGTTCAGTTTTTGTTTTTGTTTTAGATTCCAGGTATATGTGAAATTGTGCAGTATTTTCCTTTCTTTGTCTTATTTCACTTAGCATAATGTCTTCTGGGTTTATCCATGTTGTCACAGATGTCAAGATCTCCATTTTTGGGGGGCTGAGTAATATTCCAGTGTATATGTATACTGCAACTTTTCAATTCATTCATATATCGATAGTTAGTTAGGTTATTTGTGTATCTTGATTATCATGAATAATGCTACAATGAACAAAGGAGTGCAGATATCTTTACAAAGGGGTGATTTCATTTCCTTTGATTATATACTCAGAAGAGAGACTGCTGGGTCTTATGGTAATTCTATTTTTAGTTTTTTGAGGAACTTCCCATATTATTTTCCAAAATGGCTATATTAGTTTAGATTCCCACCAACAGTGTACAAGAGTTCCTTTTTTCTATACCCTTGCCAACACTTGTTAGCTCTAGTTTTTTTGGTAATAGTTATCCTCACAGGTATAAAGGGATACCTTGTGGTTTTGATTTGCATTACATTGATAATTAATGACATTGGGCACATTTTTCCACACTTGTTGACCATTTATATGTCTTCTTTGAAGAAATGTCTATTGACTGGTCTTTTGCCCATTTTTATTGGATTTCTTTTTTGCTATTGAGTTGTGTGAGTTTCTTTTTTTTTTTTTTTTTTAATTTTTTAAATTTATTTCAGCATATTATGGGGGTACAGATGTTTCTGTTACATATGTTGCCCTTGCCCCCACCTCCCTCCCTAAGTCCGAGTTTCAAATATGTCCATCATTTGGGTGG
>CAUYSK010116243.1:0-25532 GCA_963575035.1 Avahi laniger
AATTAATTTCTTTCTATTTTTGGTAGAGACGGGGTCTCGCTCTTGCTCAGGCTGGTCTCGAACTCCTGAGCTCAAACAATCCGCCCGCCTCGGCCTCCCAGAGTGCTAGGATTACAGGCGTGAGCCACCGCGCCCAGCCCTGAATTTCCTTTTTAAATCTTGACTGGTAAGACACGTCAGGAAAACTTGGTTCATAAAGCCCCTTTCTAGCAAGATCTTCAATGCAGAAAATACAAAACCTATGAAAAGCCAAATAAAAATAATCTGTGATATCGTTTTTTAAAAAGCAGATTACAAACCGATATTTAACAATGAGCTCATTTACATAAAAATAATCACCAACAGATTCTATAAGGATAATCACAAAAAATTCCCTTTGAATGGTACCATTATGGATTATTTTTACTTTCTCCTTTACACTTTTGTAGTTCACTTTAATTTTCTACATTGAATATGTATCATTTTTAATGGAATCAGAAAATTTTTTCTATTAAGAGCCAAAGATAGTAAATATTTTAGGTGTTACAGTCCATATGGGTCTCTGTCGACTACTCAACCCTGCTGATATACCACAAAAGAAAGCACAGACAATAACTAAACAACTGCATATGGCTATGTTCCAATAAATACTTTAATTACAAAAACAGGTGTTTGGCAGGACTTGGCCTGCAAGCTGTAAAGTTTGCCAATCCCCCAAATAAAGAATAAAACAAAATTATTTTCATTTTGGAAAACAAAATGTGATTGATAATAAAGTACACCAGCTACATTGATACTATCGATAGAAAAAAAATTCATTTATAAATTCATACAATGAGTCTAGGGATAAAAAAACACAAACTCTATTCCAGGCTCTAGAAGTCCTACTCTCATCCCTACTGCCCCAGTAAGAAGACATCTGCTACTAAGTAGCCCAAAGTCTAGATAGGAACATATACTGGTGGGTAGGCAATTACAAACAAGCTAAAAGAAATATGACTTTCAAGCCCTGCACAGTGGCTCTTGCCTGTAATCCTAGCACTTTGGGAAGCCATGGCAAAAGAATCGCTTGAAGCCAGCAGTTTGAGATTAGCCTTAGCGACATAGCAAGACCCCCACCTCTACAAAAAAAAAAATTTTATTTTTAAATAGCCTGGCTTGGTGTAGTTCTAGGTACTCAAGAGGCTGAGGCAGGAGGATCACTTGAGCCCAGGAGTCTGAGGTCGCTGTGAGCTATGACTGCACCACTGTACTCTAGCCTGGGCAACAGAGCAAGACCCTGTATCAAAAAAAAAAAAATGCCTTTCACATTTACATTTATTTACGGTTTTTTTCCAATTTCATAATTCACCACCAAGCAGCTGCCAACACATGCGGAAGTCACAACTACTAATGAAATAATTTTAGTTACAGATCATCACGATCAGCACGCTGACAACAAATTTATAAGAAAGAATGAAAACATCTAGGAATTACCTTCTAACAGTGTTAAGAGTCAGAGGGCGGTGAAAGAAGACATAAAGGTGGCTTTTGATAAGAGGATATTCCAAACTTCAGAACTGACAAGGTTCATAATCCACCCTTCTCCCTAAAAATGGGTTGAAGGAATTGTTTTTTCTAACGGAATTTATTTTTATTATTTTATTTGGGGGAAAGCTTTGTGATGACATAATTTTAAATGTTACGACAGATTTCTTGGCGTTTTAATGGTTTCTTGGAGAACGGGTGTAACGTCTCTTTTGGGAACTAATATAATGGAGATAATAACACAAGGCTGAGAAATCCAGAGTCAAAAAAATAAAAAATTAAGACCACCCTATAAAAAACAAAAATTAACAACCTGCAACGAAGTTACTGCGCCCTATAAAATCCCAGCTGGGCATTTAAATCTTTCTATCAAAACTCACTTTTGGACCATCTTATGAAGTTGTCAAATTCCGGAGGCAAACGTTTAAATTAAGGTCAAAAGCCAGGAGGAGGAAGGGAGTTATCTATCAGTCTCCAATCCAAACTCTCTCACAGACCCCCAAAAACTGACTTACAACCCTGTTATCAGCAGTTTTAAAAGCAGCTAACACTGACGGAAAGCCAAACGAGGCTTCGGAGAACAGGACCCGAGGTACTACGCCAAGCAGGCTGGCTGAAGCGCCACCTAAGAAAAGGTGAGGGAAATCTTCCTACCCCGGGCACTGTAAAAGTAGAACCAAGCAGATCCCATCCCAAGCCTGCCACCCAAGAAATCCGTAGAAGTGATAAGAGAGACGGAAACGAAGCCGGGCGGGCAGATCCTCCCCGAGGGCAGCAGGGAGAGCAACCGCACCCGAAGGGGAGGCGAGCTCAGAGGGCAGCGGGCTGTGCCCCTGCCGGCAGTGGCGACGCGGGCGGTGGGCGCCAAGCTCCAGGGACACCCGCTGCAAGGAAGGCGGATCCGGGCCCCCCACGGCCGGCCCCTCGGGCCGCCGCACACTGCGCGGGGCGGCAGGTCAGAGTTAGGCGACCAAGCCGGGGACTGGGGCAAGCGCGCGCTCTCCGGCCCGCGCCGGGGACGCTCGCCCCCTCAGCGCTCACCTCCTCCCCGACCCCGCGCTCTCCCTGAGCGCCCGGGAAACGGCGCTCGCACTCCCGAGACCCTCACCTGGAGCTTGCCGCCGCGTCTCCGCACCACTCGGACTCCTCGGGAACCACGGCTGAGGGGAGGGGGAGGAGGGGGAACGGAGGAGGGAGGGGGCCCAACCCGGTGTCGCCGCCACCGCTGCCGCCGCCGCGTCCCCCCGCCCCCACGGCCGCACGTCGCCGTGGCGCGCATCGCACGAGGGGGCTCGAGCCAATGAGCCCACAGCCCGTGCGCAGCCGCGCTGGCCTAAACCGGAAGCTGCCCCTCTGACCGCTCTAGAACGCGGGTGCATCTTGGGAGTTGTGGTTCGGCCAGGAACTGAACGAAAATAGTGCTGGGCATGAGGGCGCCGGGGAGAGCGCGCTCCATGGGCGCTCACACAACTCCTCTTGGTTTTTCCCTCCCACGGAAAAGGGAAGCAGTTTAGAGTTGAGGCAGAGGGGGCCGCCCAGGCTCGCGGACGCTTTCCCCAGTCTCTGTGGATACTGGTCACATACCTTGGGCGGCAGCCAAAATTTATGGGACTTAAACTGGAGCGTGTGTTCTGTCAACGGCGAACATCATGCTAGGCATTGTCTGTGAAGGTTTCGGAAATAAATCCGAAAGCATTAGGGAACTCTTGCCCAAAACAATAGCGTTTGCCTTGTATAACCTTATTAACCTATTTTGATTTATGCCCTACCACTTAAGAAAAAAAAAAAGATGAGCCCACTCTTAAAATACATATAATTCAGCACGATATTTAAAATGGTTTTAATGTAATGGTAGATCAGAAACTACTTAAGCATTAAATATCTGTATTGATTAACCCAGAATAAGTAATTTTCTACAAGTGAGCCTTAAATTGAGCTCTAACTTCTTAGAAACCGAGAACAGGTTTGGTTACATACTTAAAAGGAAATATAGAAGTTGGTCTGCATAGAAAAATAGTTCTTCACATTCAACAGTGGGAGGAATTTATCACACTCGTAAGGGGTAAATGCCTTAACTATCAAAATTCTTGTTGTTGACTAAAGGAAATCCATAAGTTTAGAGAAAGCTTATGCTCACAGCTTATTTTCTTTCCCCCTGGACCACAGCAAGAGATAACAAAGGATGCTGGGAAAAGCTTCACAGGTCTTGTATCAAAGGCACTGGAGTCTGACATATGAGGAAAAACAAAAAAAATAGAGAACTCTTCATCCTGGAAATGTAAATTTTAAGAGGTAATTAAAGTTACTAAATCACAAAGAACATGAATAAGATGGCTTTAATACAGAAATAAGGCCCACTCATTTAAGCTTGAAAGGGGTAAAATTAGTATAAATAAAAATATAGAAACTAAATTTAAAGGAACTAATTCCCTTCAAGGACTAGTTTACATTGAAAATATAAATGCTTTTTTTAAGTTTACATAATTCGTGAAAGACATAGCAATAATGATTTCTGTGTTTCCAGGTAAAGATATAAAGCTTTTGAGATTGAAATCAAGGAAGACAATTATACACTTCCATAGGACATCAGAAACATGTTTTTTGATTGCAAATTTGACCCATTATACCAACTCAAATAGGGCAAAAATGAGAAGAACAAGATTCCCAGACTTAATGAAGTGTCTACTAAAGGTGACAGAACTATAGAGAAAAAACAATTTTTAAAAAAAGATTTTTTTCAAAGATCTCAAATCTTTCCTGCATCCCTTTCTCTTAAAGAGTCTGCTTTGACAAAACAAAGGGTTTTACTGTAAGAAACTACCGCTGGAACAGTCCACCGTGTGCTGAAACAGGTGTCAGAGAACCTCATCATTTCCCCAAGGTTTTACACCTTGTTCTCTGTCACCTTGATCCCAATCACAGATCACTACTGCCAATTCCTGATGTTCATATAATGATGAAACAAACCACATCATTTCCTCAAAATGCTCACACCTTCTCAACTAATGAGGATGTTGCCACTGTCCCTGACCTGTGAGGGACACTCCGCTGAGCCCCATGTGCATAAGGCTGACTTCACATTTATCCCTTACCTAAATGTCACCATTAAATGTTCCAAAAGCAGACTTCTCAGGCCGTCTCCCTGAGCGTTCGTTCTTCAGTTACTAATCTTTATATATTGTCTTCTGATTAGCTGTTCGAGAACTGAAGGGAATTCTGTGAAATTCTGTATCCTCCAGTGTCAGCTGAAGATCTTAAGGATCACTATTCTCTCCATTCTTACGGTGTCACATTTCTCCACCAGGAGATGGAGTCCTTCATCTTCTGCAGAACCAAAAAAAGCTTCCTTTCCACCCCTATTCCCCATGCTCATCACCAGTGACCCAATAGTGCTCCATGGCACAGCTATTCTGATGTAGTCATCTCTGCAATTATCAGATGTCGATGAGGAGGACACATCACTAGATGAGTAACATTCATAATCCAGTTGTGGCTTCAGTGACACTACAGTATGTTGCTGACATGATGACACTGGACTTGCTCTCCATTGTGATATGCAAGGCAGTAGCCAATGAGAATTGAGTATGAATCTAAAGCTGAAAGCAAATGAAGGTGCAGCTTTCAAATTCTACAGGAAAAAAAAAATACTCCAGACCCTACTCAATACTCCAGTTGAGTTTGCAACTGGTGTTTGTTGCTTCTCCTATAAAGAAAAATTATTTCGTTTATTATTTTTCTAATAGGAACCATTGCTATTTTTAAGAAGAAAAAAAGACAAATTATTGTACTAGTGAAAACTAAAATTAGTAGTCTTCCTTCAGAGACCCTGTGTCTATGAGTTAAAAAAAGATTAACAGCCTCATTTTTACAAAATACTTAAAACCAGCCTAAATTCTTCTTTTCTCCCCTGTTTTCTCCTCTTTTAAAATATAAGCATAGAATTGAGGGAAAAATCTGGACAATATGGAAGATGGACTATAAAAAAGATAAACCAAAGAAAGGATAAGGAATGTTAAATCAGCCTATGGTTGTCTCATAAAGTACGTAAAAAACAGTCAAATTCAGCCATCTAATAGGGATTTTATGGTGTTAGCTGCTTTGAAAATAGTCTAGTGGCCGGGCGCGGTGGCTCATGCCTATAATCCTAGCTCTCTGGGAGGCCGAGGCGGGCGGATTGTTTGAGCTCAGGAGTTCAAGACCAGCCTGAGCAAGAACGAGACCCCGTCTCTACTAAAATTAGAAAGAAATTAATTGGACAACTAAAAATATATAGAAAAAATTAGCCGGGCATGGTGGCGCATGCCTGTAGTCCCAGCTACTCGGGAGGCTGAGGAAGAAGGATCACTTGAGTCTAGGAGTTTGAGGTTGCTGTGAGCTGGGCTGACACCATGGCACTCTAGCCGGGGCAACAGGGTGAGACTCTGTCTCAAAAAGAAAAAAGAAAGAAAGAAAATAGTCTAGTAATCTACATGGTAAAATTAGAGGGAAATACATAAACACCTGTATTCTATCTTGATTGCAATTAAACAAATCACTGATACCAAATAGCTATATGGTGTAAAACCACATTAATGTTGGATTTGAAAGTTTACAAGCAGCACAATTTTAAAACTTAAAAAAACACCACGATACACTAAATTCCCATTTATGCCAAGTTGTAGTCATATTTGAAACTGAAGATAAAGAGCAGTATAAACATTCTCATAATTACATAAATTACATTAGCAGCTCCTCAAGCACAGGTTAGGTAACATAGCCCCAGGAAATTAGCATAGGGCTGAAAACAACATCGTCACTGGCTCTGCTGCTGACTGACTCATTGTTTAACTATGGCCTATGCATTAGCTCTTGTTAAGCTTTGATACCCTCAGCAATAAAATGAAGATGTCTGTGGATACATGTTTGAAATGGACAGAAAGGTATACACAACTTTATGAATGTACTTGCCAGTGGGAAACGGTAGAGAACTGTCTGGGAACTAAAGAGATGTCACCTTTATCTGTAATATTTCATTCCTTCTATGTGGAAAAAGATAAAGCAAGTAACACAATGTTTAACATTTATTAATCCTGGGTGCTGTGTACATGAATATGTATTGGAGGCACCTCTGAACTTTTTTGTCTTAAAATAAAAAAATCATTCATAAAAATCAGTTTTATTGAAGTATAATTTACATACAATAAAATGTGCCCGTATTTCAAGTGTACAGTTCAAATGAGTTTTGACAGGTGTACAGCCATGGAAGGATCACCTTGATCAAAATATAGAATGCTGGCTGGGTGCGGTGGCTCACGCCTGTAATCCTAGCTCTCTGGGAGGCCAAGGCAGGCGGATTGTTTGAGCTCAGGAGTTCGAAACCAGCCTGAGCAAGAGTGAGACCCCGTCTCTACCAAAAATAGAAAGAAATTAATTGGACAGCTAAAAATATATAGAAAAAAAAATTAGCCGGGCATGGTGGCGCATGCCTGCAGTCCCAGCTACTCAGGAGGCTGAGGCAGGAGGATTGCTTGAGTCCAGGAGTTTGAGGTTGCTGACGCCACGGCACTCTAGCCCAGGCAACACAGTGAGACTCTGTCTCAAAAAAAAAAAACAAAAAAAAAACCCAAAATATAGAATGCTTCCAACACCTCCAAAAATTCTTCCAGGCCCATTTGGAGTCAATAGCCCCCTCCCAAGCCTGGCTCCAGGCAACCACTGATACTCTTCCTGTCACTATAGATTAGTTTTGCTTCTTCTAGATTTTCACATCAATGGAATCATGCAATATGTACTCTTTTGTGTCTGGCTTCTTTCACTCAGCATAATGTTTCTGAGTTTCATTCATGTTATTGCATACATCAGAAGTTTGTTACTTTCTATTGCTAAGTAGTATTCCATCGTATGGGTGTTCCACAGTTTGTTTATCCATCCACCCACTGATGAAGTTTGAGTAATTTCTAGTTCTTTGAATAAAGCTGCTATGACCATTCATGTACAAATCTTTAAGAGGACATGTTTTTATTTTAAGAGAATGTGTTTTTATTTCTTTTGGGTAAATAGCTAGAGGTGAAATAGCTGGGTCACATGATAAGCTTATGTTTAACTTCATAAGAAACTGCTAAATTGGGCCAGGCACAGTGGCTAATGCCTGTAATCCCAGAACTTTGGGAGGCTGAGGGAAGAGGATCTCTTGAGGCCAGGAGTTCAAGACCAGCCTGAGCAACATAGTGACACCTCCGTCTCTACAAAAAAAAAAAAAAATGCAAAAATTAGGTGGGCATGGTGGTATGTGCCTGTAGTCCCAGCTACTCAGGAGGCTCAAGCAGGAGGATTACTTGAGCCCAGGAGTGTGAGGTTGTAGTGAGCTATGATGACAACACTGCACTCTAGCCCAGGCAACAGAGTGAGACCTTGTCTCAAAAACAAACAAAAACTGTTAAATTATTTCTCCACTTGGTTGTACCATTTTACACTCTTATCAGCAGTGTATGAGATTTCCAATTGCTCCACATCCTCGCCAACACTTGGTATTGTCAGATTTTGAGGTTTTGCATTGTAGCTATTCTAATGGGTATGTTAGAGTTATTTCATTGTGGTTTTAATTTGCCTTTCCCTGATTACTAATGATGGTGAGACTTTTTCATGTGCTTATTGGCCATTCTTATATACTCTTTTGTGATGTGTCTGTTCAAATATTTCGCCTGTTTAAAAAAATTGGGTTGTTTTGCTTCTTGTTATTGAATTGTAAGAGCTCTTTATATATCCTTAGATACAAATTTTTTGCCAAAATAAGGAACAAGCAAAAAAAATTTTAAAGAACTCTACCATATTTCAAAGTTATGAAGAGTTGTTTTCATGTAATCTCTCATTTGCTGTGAGAATGGAAATAGAAACACAAAGTTTTCATTATTTTAAAAATATAGAGTAGTAAAGATGTGTATTAGAAAGCTACAGATACTGAAAAACAGAAAATAGAGGTGAAAATTAATAAAGAAAAAAGCCATTTCATAAGCAATGCTTAGAAGCACCTGTTAAATAAAAATCTGTCGACTTTTTATTAAGGAAATACTCAAGACAGCATCTGTTCCAGTCAGTGACTGCTTAAGCAATCACCCACACACAGAAAACTATAACCCAGAAAAGAGCATTTTATTTGTCATGCTAAAATTTAAAATCTGTAATATAAAGAGTTGTATTAACCTTGCAATATCTCGATGATGTGGGGCTAAGCTCAGAACTTAGGACAAGGTTCTTAGGGTAATTTGATAAGAATTCTTTCATCAAGTTACATGAATTCCTGAGCTCTTGGGGTTGCAATTTGGTGAAGTGACAATTTGCAGAAATAAGTTCCAAGAACCGGCAGGCACTTACTGTGAAGGAAACAGAGCTGATCTGGGATTGAATTCCAGTGGCTGTGACTAGACGGTCGCTGAGGAGGGGCTGTGGGACGGAGGCTATTCCCAATAACTGGTTTCTCTGATTTTTTTTCTTTTCTCGTGGTTTAGATTGGAAGCAAAAGCAAAACTGGGTAGGAAAAGGGAGCTCTACCAAAAAGACATTAATTCCTACCAAAAAACCCCAGACTATCAAAAGTCTTACTCCTTTCCCTAGAACGCTCTGATAATTTCATATGCTCAGTGTGTTATCAGCCAAGTTCAACCATGCCTAGGGTGTCCCTGGGAGGCCAAGACAAGCATAGAATAGAAGAGAAAAGGCTGGGCGCAGTGGCTCATGCCTGTAATCCTAGCACTCTGGGAGGCCGAGGCCAGTGAATCACTCAAGGTCAGGAGTTCGAGACCAGCCTGAGCAAGAGCAAGACCCCGTCTCTACCAAAAATAGACAGAAATTAATTGGACAACTAAAAATATATGGAAAAAATTAGCCGGGCATGGTGGTGCATGCCTGTAGTCCCAGCTACTCGGGAGGCCGAGGCAGGAGGATCGCTTGAGCCCAGGAGCTTGAGGTTGCTGTGAGCTAGGCTGATGCCACGGCACTCACTCTAGCCCGGCAACAGAGTGAGACTCTGTCTCAAAAAAAAAAAAAAAGAAGAAGAGGAAAGAGAAGAGAGAGGGAAACAGAAAGAGCATGAGAGTGAAAAGGAATGCAGATGGTGGTGCAAGGTGGATGCTGTCAGCTGCCACAGGTAGCTGTCCAAAACCGACCCCACAAAGGTGATCAGGTAACCCTGAAACTCAATTATCTAAAGAACACTTTGGTCATTAAAAGCTAGAAAAAGCTAAAGACCTTTGGAATGACTTCTAATTTAGCCTATTTCACCTACCCCTTTCAGTGGGTGGAGATGGAGAGGAAGGAAATGTCCCTCAGGTGGTCCTGGTGTTCGCAGGACGGGGAGGGATGAGCTTGGACCGCTGCTGAAAGGTGCGCATTTCCCCGCTCGTTTATCACTGGAAGAGCATCAACGATACACGTTCCACGAGGTAAACGGAAAAAAACAGCCATGGCAATGAGTCAGTTCCATCCGAGGCTGAAAAATAGAATCAGTATACATTTTGGCTAAATCTGAAAAACAAATTGCTTTTGCCGCTGTGATTCAACTTGAAAATACTCATCTCAGCAGTCAGTCAGACGCCCCAGCCTTAGGAGCCTGGCTCGGAGTGCGACAGAACAAGAAGGGAAAGGCTGTGTCGGCTTCGCTGGGAGTGATCAGCTGGGAATTCAGTGTTTCACTCACCCTCAAGTGGCTTCAGGAGGATATAAGTCATCATGAGTTTCATCGTCACTATCATCAGTGCTGTGCCTATGTAGTGTTTATAATAACAACGGCTATTACACAGAGAACATTTACCACATGCTGAGCATTTTCTGAGTTATTTATACGCAGTAACTCATGCAATCCTCACTACAACCCCATGACATAATATTATTGTTATCCCCATTTTACGGATGAGGAAACTGAGGCACAGAGGTGTGTTAAGTGACTTGTTTAAGGTCACACAGCTATTAAATAGCAGAGCCAGGCTTCAAACACAGGGAGCAGGACTCTGATGCCCAAGCACTTAATCACTAGTCTATGTAGCAAAAGGCACTATTCTGGGAGCTTAATGAAGCAAGGCAAACAGAGTTGTTCTTAATCTTTCCTTGGGTTATAGACTCCTTAGAGCACCTAGAACCATCAGAAGAATGACTATGTACACTAAATATTTACAAATTCACAGAGGACTATATCTGCTCTTCCAAGACCATATATTTACCATTATGATGTGATTCCTGGTTGAGAATGCCTACTCCAGGCATTAGTTGCTTAAAATTATAAAACAACTATCACTACCAAAGACAAAAACATTTTTAAAAATCGAATGACTTTAAGAAGTGTGGCAACAATGACACTGTAAGGCTTACATAGCACCATGTCATGAAAATCCGAGAACTGACCCTTTTTTTGTTTGTTTTTTGGAAAAGGGGTCTTGCTCGGCCACCGAGGCTGAAGTGCAAGGCTTACTCACAGGTGCGATCACAGCTCACCACAGCCTCAAACTCTTAGCTTCAAGCGATCTTCCCACCTCAGCCCCCTGATTAGCTGGGATTACAGGCGTGCGCCACCACACCTGGCTAATTTTTAAAATAGTTTGAGAGACAGGGTCTCACTATGTTCCCAGGCTGATCTCAAACTCCAGGCCTCAAGCGATCCTCCTGCCTCAGCCTCCCACATAGTATTTTTAAACAACAAACTTTAAAGGTTTTCATCAATTGCCAAATTATTTCAAGATAAAAGAATAAACCATTGTTAACTTCCAGCATTAACGTGGTTCCTGGTCCACAGTGAGTGCTCAATAATTGTGGACAGAGGGAAGGAAAGCGAAAAAAGGAAGACAAGCGTATGGTAATGCCTGTTAGTGGTGGACTTAGTGTGATTTCAAAACATCATTCAACTCGTTTGTATAAATATCAAATAGCTCCGTCTCTCCACACTCACATCTTGCTCACCCATTCTCAGAATCAAGTAATTCGAGTTCTTCTTCAGTTAACTTCTTAGCTTCATACTCCTATTGCTTTTCATCCATTCATTCGGCAGCAAATACTAAATGTGGCATCTGTACACAGCTGGTGTTCATTTAAATTGAGTTGATTAACAAAAAAGTTATAATACAATCCACAATAATTTGGTAAAGGAAGATTCACACACAGGATATATATGAAAATAACCTTAGGACATACCAGAGTAATGTGAAAACAAACGCAAACCTAGACGGTTTGGGTTGGCACCATGCCAATTAGATAGAGAGCCCAGTCTGAACAGGTAATTAATTGTCCTGCTAAGAAATTTGGAGATTGAAAGTCCAGAGCAATTATTCTAGAAGATATTGTTAATAGTAGAAGCAAACAAAGGAGACCACTTAAAACTCTTCTGGCTGATGCTGAGAACAGTTGTTTATGCTCCATAGAACTGCGGACCTATCTGTTTTACTCCACTTTCCCTATTTTGATGCTGTTTTTCAAGCTGCAATCATGCCTGCTCTTTCAAGTCTGGGTTCGGATGAAAGGAGGGCTCTAGCTGGCTCAGCAGGCTAAGCAGCAGACATTCTTTAAATATCACATGACTTCACGAGAGAACATCGCAAATCTCTAAGAGTTCATAATGCTACTCCACTGGGAAGTAACTTAGCTCTAGAGGATGCTGTCATTTATCTGTATTGATATCTTTCCTCAGTCCCAATTTGGTTAACAGCTACGATTATGCTTTGGTCATTGCAACAGCTCTGAGTGTTTGTCCGACCTCGCCCCTGTGATGTGCCTTTGCACCTTCTTGGACGGCTGCGGTAAGTTCCTAATTGGTCTCCCTGCCAACGATCTCACCACCCTCCACTCCATTCCATATACTGCTGCCAAGACTTCAAAATGAGTTAAATTCGAAAACTTTCAAAGGCTATCAAAGTTCAAGTTCCCTTATACTGAAATCCAAGACCCTCCACAATCTGTCCCCAGTTTACTATTCTAGAAATTCACTCACATTACTCCATGTACCGTGTACTGTGCTCCAATCAAACCAACTATTTACCATTCCCAAAATATGTCTTTCACTTTCTGCCTCCGTCTTTCATTCCTTGGAAATCCTTTGCTTCCCATGAGCCTGTTAACAAGTCCTTCTTGACACTACAACTAAAAATGGGCTCTCTTTTTGCACCTTTACCCATCCCATTAAATGTTAATTAATAATTTTTATGGTACGTGTGTGTGCATATATATTTTTTTTGAGAGAGAGTTTCACTCTGTTGCCCAGGCTGGAGTGCCGTGGTGTCAGCCTAGCTCACAGCAACCAAAAAACTCCTGTGCTCAAGCTATAGGCGCATGCCACCACACCCAGCTAATTTCTTCTATTTTTAGTAGAGCCTGGGTCTCGAATTCCTGAGCTCAAGTGATCCTCCCGCTTGGCCTCCCAGAGTGCTAGGATTACAGGCATGAGCCACTGCGCCCAGTCTACAAAATTTAAAAGTAGGTAAATCTAACCAATGTATTGTTTAGGGATATGTACACATTTGGTTGTTAAAAAAAAAACAAGGAAATGATGGCAGGGTTGGTCAGGACGTGGCACACAGGCGACTTCTGAGGTATAGTAATGTTCCATTTCTTACCTTCGGTACATTTTATTGCTAGTCTCTAAATTGCACATCTTTCCCATTCATTCATTAAATATCAAGAGCCTACTCTAGATCGGACCTGTGTTGGTGTTGGAGATACAACGGTGACCAGGTTAGACAATGTGCCAGTCCTCATGGAGGCCATTTTGGTGGGGAGTTTGGCGTGAATTAAAAATTTATAAATTCCAACTACATTTTTTGCAGAAATGGACAAACTGATCCTAAAACTCACATGGAGAAGCAAGGGACCCAGAATAGCCAAAACAATCTTGAAAAAGAGAAAAATTAGAAGGCTTACAGTTCCCAATTTTGAAACTTACTTCAAAGCTACAATAATCAAGACAGTGTGGTACTAACATAAAACCAGACATATGTATCAATGGAATAGACTGGGGATTCCAGAAAAAAGCCAATACGTCTATGGCCAATTGATTTCTGACATGTGTGCCAAGACCATTCAATGGGGGAAAGAATAGTTTTTTCAAAAAATGGTGCTGGGTCTGGGTGCAGTGGCTCATGCCTATAATCCTAGCACTGGAAGGCCAAGGCTGGAGGATCACTTGAGGCCAGGAATTTGAGACTCACCTGAGCGAAAGTGAGACCCCATCTCTACAAAAAATTTAAAAATTAGCCGGGCATGGTTGCACATGCTTGTAGTTTCAGTTACTCAGGAGGCTGAGGCAGGAAGATCACTTGAGCCCAGGAGTCTGATGTTGCAGTGAGCTATGATCATGCCACTGCACTCTAGCCCAGGTGACAGAACGAGACCCTGTCTCAAAAAAAAAAAAAAAAAAAGAAAAATGGTGCTGGCACAATAGATATCCATATGTAAATAATGAATTTGGATTCCTACCTCATAGCATATACACAAGTGAACTCTAAATAGATCAAAGAATTGAATGTCACAGCTAAAGCTATAAAAATTATTGAAGAAAACATAGATATAAATCTTCATGGTCTCGGAATAGGCAATAATTTCTTAGGTATGACACCTAAAACACAAGCAACCAAAGAAAAATAGGTAAATTAGATTTCATCAAAATTAAAGACTTTCGTATATCACGAAAGTGAAAAGACAACTTATAAAATGAGAGAAAATATTTGCAAATCATGTATTTGATAAAGGTCTTGTATCCAGAATATATAAAGAACTCTTAAACTCAACAATGGTAAAGATAAATAAAGATTTTAAAGACACTTTAAAAATGAGCAACAGCCAGGCACTGTAGCACATACCTATAATTCCGGCACTTTGGGAGGCTGAGGTGGGAGGATTACGCATATGTTTTCATATATTTTATGTGTATGATCCATTTTTCATACACATACAAAAGAAAAAAATGAATGACCCCTCCAAAAAAATTAAGAAAGGGGGAAAGAAATGGCGAGCAAAGAAACTGGTAACCCTTTAAATAAATCTAAGCATGCATGCATTGTACAACCACATGTTATGTTGATGATGAATACATAAAGTGGATCTAACGTACCCCCAAATAGCATGTAAGATAGGATGGTGGTGTACAGAAATGAAGGGCCCTACGTTCTTGTATCATTCAGGAGGAGGTGAGATATGTCTGTTAACGTGATGGGCTTTTGCACAGTGCATCAGAAAACATGTACAACGATATTTATGGAACATTCTTTGTAACAGCAAGAGAACTGGAAACAACCCAAATGTGCATCAGTACAGGAATGGATATACAAAGGATGGTATACGTATACGTCAGAGGTAGGGAACCTTTTCACCTTGGAAAGTCCGCATTAATTTAGCGTTAATGAAATAAGGCCTCGTTCAAGAAACTTCAATTAGATATACTTAAAAAGGTACATGATTTTATAAAAATCTAACTACTACGTACTTAATAATTTCAAACAATGTAAACTATTGTTAATATTACAGTTCACTAATGGCTGGGCGAGGTGGCTCACTCCTGTAATCCCAGCAGTCTGGAAGGCCGAGGCAGGAGGATCGCTTGAGTTCAGGAGTTCGAGACTAGCCTGGGCAAAAACAAGACCCCATCTCTACTAAAAATGGAAGAAATTAGCTGGATGTGGTGGTGCACGCCTATAGTCCCAGCTACTCAGGACGAAATAAAAAAATTAAAAATAAAGTTAACTAACCTTTTAATGCCTTTGTTATGTCTGCTTTTTGTTGGAAAGCATTTGAATATTTGGTTGCAGCATGGAGATCAGCAGTTTCAGTTGATCTTCTACATGGGTTTCAGTTATTTGTGACCTTAAGGGCATCCTGATTTGGGTTAGGTAGGAGAATGCAGATTCTCAGCAATAAGTGGTTGAAAAGCAAGGAAGCATAGTTTGGGCATGTTGCCGAAGGCATGGGTATTCTACTGCCTTTTTCCATATTTCGGTTGGATTTTTCTTAGCATCAGACAATGACTTTAAAATGTCATCTGCTGAGAGCTCAATCAATTCCATCTGTAGTTCTTTAGGTGCCTTGGTGATATCAACTAGGTGAGGCTGAAATGCTAATTTGAGTGTGTCATGATTCTCAAAGTCAGTGAACCTTTCGTTGGGTTCTCCAATTAATAGGTCTGTAACAGCTGTGTATTCTTCAGATGATTCTCATATATCATCCTACTCATTGATGACCTTTGCTAACTGGGAAAATGTTCATCCAAAATTTCCTTTTGAAGAAAAAGTGCTTTGAAAAAAGATAGTTTTTTTTTGCAATGCTTGGATTTTTTGCCACATATCATATATAGACTTACTTTTACCTTGCAAAGAAATATTCAAGTCGTTTCAAACTCCTGGGCTCAAATGATCCTCATGCCGCAGCCTCCTGAGTAGCTGGGAATATAGGCTTGTGCCCCTGTGTCCTGCTAATTTTTTCTATTTTTAGTAGAGACGGGGTCTCACTCTTGCTCAGGCTGGTCTTGAACCCCTGAGCTCCAGTGATCCTCCTGCCTTGGCCTCCCAGAGTGCTGGGATTACAGACATGAGCCATCATGCCCAGCCCAGAAAAGGTTTTTGAATTAGTCAAGACTTACTTGGTTCCTAATAATAGAAACTCAACCTCATGTAACTGGGTGACTTCCACTTCCAATGCAATGAGATCCAAGGATTTAAATGATGTAATCAGACCTCTTTTTCACTTACCCTCTGTGTTATTCAGGTATAATCATGCTGTGTAACAAGTAGCACCAACATCTCAATGCTGTGCAGCAGGTAACCTCAACATCTCAATGGCCTCCAACAACAAGCATTATCTCACGCTCTCAGGGCCACAGGTTGGCTATGATTACGCTAATAAGCTATATGGACTGGGCTTGGTTGGGCTTGGCTGGACTTCAGACATCAGGCTGGCTATAGATCTGCTCCATGTCTTTACCCTGGTACCAAGGCAGAAGGATGAACAGTTACTTGGGACATGCTCTTTTCACGGCAAGGAGCAGAAAGTCCAAAATGGTTTGCAGAAACTATTCAGGCCTCAGCTTAGAACCGGTACACTGGTCATTTCCATCTGCAGTCTATTTGTCAAAGTGAGTCACAGGGCCAAGCCCAAAGTCAATGAGCAGGGATGCGAATTCCATTTATACATAAATTTCAGGGAAAGAGCAAAGAGCTGAGAGCAACGATCCAATCCACCACACGGTGTCTGGTCTGGACTTTGCATGCCTGTGCTTATCCATGCTGTTGCAGGCTCTTCTGCAAAGGCAGAGGCCTTTTAGTTGTCTCTGCCTTACTTTCTCCAAGCTTGGCAGCTCTAATGGGCAGAGATCATCTTTCCAGGTAACTTTAGTTTAAGAAAAAAAAGTCTAAGAAGGACTCTGATGGAGCTGGCGTGGGTCTATCCCTATCCCTGAGCCAGTCCCCACACCAGGGAGCATAAAGGCCTCTGATCGTCCAGTCCAGATCACATCTCCGCACTTTATCGTCTGAGGGCTGGGAAGGAGATGGGGTCAGCCTTGATAGCCTCACTAGGATGACATAAAATTATCGAGGGGCGCCTGGAGGACTGGTGCTGGGCAGACATAAGTACTACAGGCTCTAATCGTCACAGGAAACTAGAGGCCTGGGCAGGGAAAACACGTCAAAACCCAACCCATGGAGTCAGCAGGGGCGAATGCCGGGCCCTGGGCACCTGAGTCACAGCAACGGGGCTTAGGCTGACGTTTCTGACGTGCTTCTCATGCCTGCCGTGGACCTGGGCAGGATCTCGTGGAGCTGTAAACATCCAGCCTTAGGAGCTAGAAAAAGCCATAGGAGGAGGAATGACGTCTGTTAAGCTGTACTGATATAGTTAAAGTGTTGTTTTTTAAAAAGTGAAAAAGGAAGTATATCCAAATCTCCAATTTCAAGATTCAGTGATTATTGCTAGTTAGAACACAGGGGAAAATGAGCACCGCACTTTGAAAGCTCTAATCACAAAGCGAGGGTAACATGGCGACCCATCACCAGGCGTCAGGGTGCAGTGGCCTGTGTAGATTCATGACTTAGCACACTGTCCCAGTTGTCGTCTGGTGACACATCCACAACTTCATATTGAAAAAAATATATAACGTGTTGTAACTGAAGTGAGAAACTTAAACTCAGTAGGTAAAGCCATTCCAAATGACATGTAACTACGTAAGGGGAGAGAGTGCCAGCAAAGGGCAGTGTTGGATTGTAAGCAATGAAAACCTTCAAACCCTCGGCCCTTAAAATGTGACATGGTGTTAGCACTGACCTCTCCAAATTCTTCCAGAAAGAGTGTCAGATTCCAGTATGGAGAAGCCAAGTGTCACTTCTTTTTTTTTTTTTTTTTTTTTTTGAGACAGAGTCTCACTCGGTTGCCTGGGCTAGAGTGCCGTGGCATCAGCCTAGCTCACAGCAACCTCAAACTCCTGGGCTCAAGCGATCCTCCTGCCTCAGCCTCCCGAGTAGCTGGGACTACAGCACATGCCACCATGCCCAGCTAATGTTTTCTATTTTTAGTTGTTTGGTCAATTTCTTTCTATTTTTGGTAGAGACGGGGTCTTGCTCTTGCTCAGGCTGGTCTCGAACTCCTGAGCTCAAACGATCCGCCCGCCTCAAGTGTCACTTCTGATCTGAGCTTTTGGAGGTATGTACAACTCTAGAATGAGTCTAGAATGTTTTCTCTAGAATGAGTCTGGAATGGGTCCTTTTATACCGGAAAAAAACAAGCTGTGTGTTGAAGGGTTCTTTGATCTTTGAAAGGGCTACATCCCAGCAACAGCCTGTGATGTTTCTGACAACCTGTTAGTGTCCATTCGTGGGTGATAAAAAAAATATGTAAAAGATTCAAATTGTACCTAATTATACCTAATAATTACAATAGTCTCTCCATTCCTTCTCCTTACCAGAGCTCCCATTTGCCAAATAAGCTACAACCAAAATAAAAGGTCTTTTTAGACAAGGATCATGCCAGATTAGGAATATTCTAGCTAGGCTTCCCCATCAACATCAGGCGTTTTGATGTACCCTGTGTCTGAGTCTGAAGCCAGTTACATTTCCAGGCCACGGGGCCCCAGGTGCTGATCTCACGGTGCCACGCAGGAGGCTCTGGGTCCAGAGGACGGTCCTCTGATGGCACAGACTGGAGGGATCCTCTCATTGGTGGAAGCGATACAGGGGTACTTGGCCACGCGACACTTTGGCTCTCATCCAGACTGCTACTTATTTCAAACACAAGAATAGAATGAAGTGGATTGATCAGGGCTGGGCAAGATTGGGCCGTTGATACAGAGAGTTACAAAACCAGTACCGAGGACCGGTGAGGCAACAGACGCCCTTTGCCCTAGTTCTGTTCAAAGTCTAAAGACCAGAGCTCGAGATATGCTCACTCTCACATGTTATGACACTGTCTTTGGAAAGAAATTCAGTTAGGATGCCGTCCAAAGGTCAAAACGCAGTAAACACCATCCGGCTGAACCCTGGCAAGGGGTAGCTCTGAGGGGAAGCAGTTGGGTGAAGGTTTCCTTTGTGGTTCTTACGTCGTTGGGTTGTTTTTCATTTATTCTGTTTTGTTCAACATTTATTACTTATCAAATGTTATGTCTGCTCAAAGGGGTCTGCAGTTTCAGCTTTTCTCCTCTCGGGCAGCACAGAAAGCAGAAGTGGGTTTCCTTCCCACTAAACGTGAGACTCGCAGCTGTCGCTGCTTAAGAGTTGTTTGTTATTTTTAGTTTAGTTCCACTGTTGTTATCAGGTTCTTTTTAATATATATGAGAGTGTCAAAGTTGTATTTCACATTCCTGGCAGGAAATGCATAGGAAAAAGTAAAGGAGAGTTTGGTTGAAGATCAGGAGATAATACAAGAAGATTGCTTCAGCATCGCACCTTTAAACGGCTGGTTAAAGCTTTAGGCTTCTCACAATTGTCAGTCAACTGGGCGAGTAACTTTTCTCAATTGCGGTAAAATACATATAACATTTACCGCTTTACCCGTTTTTAAGTGGGCAGTTCTGTGACGTGACGTGCATTCACACCGTTGCGCCACCGTCACCGCCGTCTTATTTCCCAGCTGCAGCTCTGCCCGGTGACACTGACTGCCGTCCCGCTCCCCCGGCCCCGCCACCAGTCTGCTTTGTGTCTCCGAAGGTCACCGGAAGTGCCCCACAGAGTGGTCGTCCTTTGGGATTAGCTCATTTCAGTTCGCATAAGGCCTCGAGTTCATCCACGTGGGTGGCCAGTTCTTCATAGTTTGTGTTCCACTGTTGAGAATGTTGAGTTTTGTTTTCTTTTGGGGGCTGAGGGTCTCAGACCTTGAAGACAGGACAGCAAGCTGAAAGTGTGCCCGGCCCGGAGGCTTCCTTCTCCTGCTCATCACCCCGATGGCGGCCACGCTGGACGCTGCTCAGCGTTTCTTCCCGCCCGTGTGTTCACAGCTGCGCACGGCGGCCGCCCGGCTCGGCTCCTCCGCGGACCCGGGGTGTCTCTGCCTCTCTCCCTCTCTCTCCCTCTCTCATCCCCGACATCAGTCAGGATTTATCCCCCGGCCTCAGGCAAAGGCTGCGGCAAGGAAAAGCAGCCCTTTCTTCCCCGACCTTCCCCTGGAGGCACAGGAGGCTCTTCAGGAATGTTTTTTGTTTGCTCTTCAAAACAATTATTTTCAAGTAGTACATTTGAATGGCTGCATATTAATACGTATCGACAGCAGAATGAGCACTGAGAACTCCGCCTCCCTCCACGGCAGTCAGCCATTGTCACCTTGACTCTTTCCAGGGACAGTTTACGCATAAACACGCACGGAGGGCCTTTTTTTACACAAAAGGTATCACCTTATACTCATTGTCTCTATTGTGCTTTTGGAAAAATACAGAAAAGTAAGAGTGTAATAGTAGATGAAGTTCCTACCATCCAGAGTTGATAAGGACATTTAGCCATAGCTTGCTTGCTTGCTTGCTTGCTTGCTTTCTCTTTCTTTCTTTCTTTCTTTCTTTTTTACATAAAAGCAGTAAAATGCCATAGATGAAGTTGAAATATTCTGTGGCTTTGTGGCCAGTCCTGTTTCCTTCCTGCCACCTCCAGAAGAGAGTACCATCATAAACGTGTCATCTCTTTTCAGGAATTGTTTATGCTTCACGTGCACACGTATAGACATCCATAAACAGTGTATAATGGCATTTTGTGTGATTTTTCAATTTCCGTAATAATCATGCTGAATATTCCTCTCCCCATTGACAAGCATTTAGGTTCTTTCACTCTTTGCTCCCCAGATAGTGCTGCAGGAAGCTTCTCGTGGACACATCCCTGTGCACATGTGAGCGTATCCGTAGGATAACTTTGTGGAAGGGGGCTTACTAGATCAAAGGATATATGCATTTTTTATTTTGATAGATTGTTCCAAAGAAGTGGTACCAGTTTTTATTCCTGCTAACAGTGTACGGAGTATTTCTCCACATCTTCTCTCACACAGTAGTTTATGGAAATTTTTAATCTTTACTCATCTAACAGGTGAAAAATGATACCTCTTATAGTTTGAATTTACATTTACTTTATCATAGATGAGGTCAAGCACCTTTTCATGTGTTTGAAAGCCAGGCATATTTCTGACAATTTTTTAAAAGTCCTTTGCCATTTTTCTTTTGGGCTGATGATAGTATTGACTTTTAAGTGTACTTTGCATGTGAAGAAAATAAACTTTGTCATGATATGTGTCGCAAATATTTTCCCAGTTTATTGCTTATATTTTGATTTGTCTTAGGTTTTTCTGTCACATGGAAATTTTTAATTTTTATGCAGTCAACTTTATCACTTTTTAAGTGGCGATACATTTACGGCTTTCTCTTCCGTCGTTTCTCCCCTGTCTTCCCATTTCCCCCAAATATCAAAATTAATCCTATACCATCCTAACTCAAATCATACCTCAGATTCCTGGGTCTCGGGTTAGACTGACAGCTGGAAGCCACTCCAGGGTCAATCCAGGTGAGCCCTGGACGTTCCACGTAACCCCAGAAGCTCCAGGCGCCCTTAACTTTGCCCTGCTGTGTATTTATAGGGTACCCTACATCTGCCCCAAGCACTGACACTTCCGGGATTTCTTTCACCCTGGCTCTCTCAGACCACCTCTGCCCACCGGCCCTTTGCCCTGGGGGGCAGCACAGCGGAGCTGGGACTGTGGTAACCTACTGCTTCTTTTTCCTTCTCTTCACCTCCTTAAAAAACTCCCGATGAAGCCGGATTCTCATTGTCAGAGAAGGGGAGGGAGGTAACGAGACTCACAGTGTCAGATTGGACCTGGAGGCTATCGGTGCGAACTCATGGCTTGCAGTATATGAACACACAGAGATAAATACAGATGTAAGTGTGTGGAATATTTTGAATCTGCTTTTTCTGAGTTCTTTAAATGTTTCACAGGCACATCCTGTTCATCCTTCGCATTTGGGCATCCTCCCCTAGCTTGTACGGGCCGGGACAGGGTTGGCCACTTCCAGTATTCTCTCCCCATCTCTGCTACCCAAACGCAAAGGTCTCCACAAAGTGACCAGGTGTGGTGGCTCTCATGCCTGTAATCCCGGCACTTTGGGAGGCAGAGGTGGGAGGATCATCACTTGAGGCCAGGAGTTGGAGACCAGCCTGGGCAACATGGTGAGACCCCATCTCTAAAATTAAAAAAATGGCCTGCACAAAATACCATGATTTAGGCATTGTGAATAAAAAAATTAAGACTGAGAGAAAAAACAAAACGAGATCATTCTTTGTTGTTGAGGACCGTCGAGCACCATCCTTCATTCTTCTTGCTGGCCAGCGTCCACCTCCGCTGTTGGAAAGGCTGCACCTTCTCTCGGCCCTCGGCCTGGCTGCATCCCCCCCAGAGACAGTCCAGCCACAAGCAACTGATTCCCTTCCTTCCCTCCTTCCCTCCTTCCTTCCCTCCTTCCTTCCTACCCTCCCCTTCCCTTTCTCCTTCCCTCCTTCATTCATTCCTCCCTTCTCCCTGCCTCCTTCCCTCCCCAAACGTGAGCTGCTCTGCTGACACCGCGCCTGTGCTGGTCCCTCGGTGGTGACCAGCGTGGCCTCCAGCAAGCACACACCCTGGCAGGCAGAGTCCAGCCACTCGGCCACCAAGCAAAGGTATGAATAGCACCCTCCTTCTGGTGGAGGCTCTTCCCACCCGCCGGCTGTCAAGCGTCTAGCATCAAGGTGCCCTCAAGGAAAACACTGTTCCCTCCCCAGGAGGGGAGAGCTGCGGAGGGCTCTGACCCCTTGCTGCGCGCACACAGCCCAACGCAGGTGCTGCTCCCGAGGTCCTCACGGCTGGGGCGCTCTGCAGGTGCGGGGACAGGAACTGGGCCGAGACACGCAAGGCCATCCTGTCGGGCCGGCCCTTGCTCCTTCGTCGGTCAATGCCCTGGCCGTTTTCCTGGACAGGGTGTGGCCGAGGTGGCCCTGCGTACTCTGCACTCCGGACCACCGTCGACCCCCTTCTGGGCCAGGCAGGACAGGCACCGTGCGGCACGGAGACCCTCAAGGACGCATGTGTGCCCCAGGGGGTTTGAACCGATTGACCACACAATCAGGAAAAATCCAGAATTCCGTGAAGCAAGAAGTAGTGGAAGTATTTTAGGGAAGCAATTTAATGCTCTGTATGATTGTGTTTCCATGGAATCTTCTAGATTCTTTCCCCAGAACCAGAGTTGGATTTTGCATTAAGTGAATGAACCTTAAGCTTCAGGCCTCTCCCTTGCCTATAAGGCCCAGCTTATAATTTCGTATTTGTCATTTTTAAAATTGTCCCCACTCTGATTCTATAACTTTTAGGCCCCACAGAAGTTTAATTGGACTCTGCCTAAAAACTCTACACGTTTGAGGGATGAAAGAATCCCTGTTTTGATTTCCAAACAATCTCCCTACACAGGGACAGAGATAAGTGTTCTCTCTGGGAGCGAATTTTTTTGTAACACTTTTTGGCCTGGACAGTATCTGAGGGTGTTACCGTGACCTTAGCTGAGGACAGAGTTACCCAGTGTTCTCTAGCTCAGGGCGAAGGTTAGGAGGCACGTCAGCAGGGCGTGTGACAGTGACGTGCACAGGCGTGTTTCTCGGGGCAGGTTTGGACCAGGCACCTCTGCCTGCTGCGTGTTCCTGGCAATCACTGGGACCTCAGTGTCCAGGCTCAGGCCCACTGCGTAGCGGTGAAATCCCACCCATCGCTCCCTCCCGAGAACTGTGACTGCCCAAACAGAAATCACACAATGTCCCCAGTTGATGAATGGGCATTGTTCTCAGAAAGAGAATTTGTAAATCAATTGTTTAGAACTGGAAGGCGTTTCCTCAGATAAACAGGGGCCTGTGTGATCTCGGTGATTCAGGACAGCCCAAAAGAACTACTTGTGTCTCTGAAATCAAGAACTGGACCGTGATAACCGAAACCCCACCCGGTGGAAACACGCAGCCCTCGGAAAACGCCTTCCAACTTCTAACCTGAGATCCTGGGAATCTTCTCCCCTGGACGCAGACCGCTGTGAATGGGGGGAAGGGCCGTGGCCTGCGGGAGGCCAGTAAGGAGGAAGAGCTTGGGGGTGCGGGAGGCCCCGTGGGGGCAGAGTCGGTCCCCAGAACCCTCTCAGAATCCGGCCGGTCCACACCTCCAGAGGCTGGGGCAGGCCTGCTCGCTCTGCCCTTTGCCCTTTTGAGGCTCCCTGAGGTCTTTGTTCCAGTGAAACAATAGTAAACAGCCTGGGGGGTGGTGCGATGCTCGTTTTCACTTGAGGGCAGTCTCAGGAAAAACCAAGGTGAACACGGGAAGAATGCTGGATTTACTGGGTACACAAAAGACCAGACAAAGCCAGGTCATCAAGGTGGCACTTGGGGGTGGCTTCAGTCAACACAAGACAAGCTCAATGTAGCCACACTGCTACCTCAATTTTTAAAGGCTAGTATTTTACAAAAGGCTTTGTAAAGCCTATCCATTATTTTATTTGAAGAAAGATGGTAATATCCCTGTTTTACTCCTAAGGAAACTGCCTGAGATCATTTAACTAGTTGGATGCGGAGGCAGGTCTCTTCGGCCCCAAATCCTGTGCCCTGGCTGCTCTGTTGAGAGGCTGCTTAATTCGCTAAGGGAGGCCGGCGCAGAGGCCTAGAGCCAGAATGAACCTCCAGGGAAGGCTGTTTTTATCCCTGGCTCTAGACTCTAAAAAATTATCCTAAAAACATCTAAATGTTCTTATTTTCTTAAACTTCTCTAGGGAATGAAATTATACTCTCAGTTACCTGCCCTGGTAACGAATAGCCACTCTCTCATGAGAAAGCCACATTTTATTTCCACTTTGGGTCTTTTTGTTACCTGCCCCCCCCAAAAAAAAGTTTGGCAGAGAAAGTGTTTTTCATTACTTTGTTGGAAAAAAGCAATTTGGGGCTTAGAAAACAAAAGAACTAGTCTGTGGTTACCCAGTCAGTTCGGGACAGTCCATAGCAGAATTGAAACAATAACGGATGCAAGAATGGGGTCACCGCCATGTGCCAAGGTGCCTTCTCTCCTGTGGCAGCTGAGCTTCACAACACCCTGAGGGGTGCCATCAGCTCTTGGCACCGGCACCAGGAGCTGGGGAGACAACTAAGGCCTGGAAGCCTGAAAGCTTCCTCCAAGGCTCATCAACAAATCAACAACAGAGCCAGGGCTGGAATATTCTGGTCTCCTGACCCTGGGATTCAAAAGCTAAATCTTGGCCGGGCACGGTGGCTCACGCCTGTAATCCTAGCACTCTGGGAGGCCGAGGCGGGCGGATCGTTTGAGCTCAGGAGTTCGAGACCAGCTTGAGCACGAGTGAGACCCCATCTCTACTAAAAAATAGGAAGAAATTGGCCAAACAACTAAAAAAAAAAAAAAAAAGAAAAAGAAAGAAAAAATTAGCCGGGCATGGTGGCGCATGCCTGTAGTCCCAGCTACTCGGGAGGCTGAGGCAGGAGGATCGCTTGAGCCCAGGAGTTGGAGGTTGCTGTGAGCTAGGCTGACGCCACGGCACTCACTCTAGCCCGGGCAAC
>CAUYSK010116244.1:0-22002 GCA_963575035.1 Avahi laniger
TTTAGTTGTCCAATTAATTTCTTTCTAATTTTTAGTAGAGAGGGGGTCTCGCTCTTGCTCAGGCTGGTTTCGAACTCCTGAGCTCAAACAATCCGCCCGCCTCAGCCTCCCAGAGAGCTAGGATTACAGGCGTGAGCCACCAGGCCCGGCGGCTGAATCGTCTTGATGGGGAAAGAAGCTGGGCTAATGGCTCTGAGATGGATGAGGCTGAGCAGATGAAAAGGCCATCTGGGGCAGCCCTATGCCTAAATATGATCCCCTCCCTGCCCTTGTCACAGAGCCACACACCTAGCTTGACCAGAGACAGGCTGGAGAAATCATGGTGATATTCACCATGAGGTGCCTAACCTCCTGGTGGCCTGCCCTGTGCTGGCCCAGAGCTACTGGTTATCACTGATCATCACCAGGGCAATTAGTCACAGGCCCGAAAAGGCCTGGAGAAGCCTGTGGGAGCTTTCTTGCTGTGGTCCAGCAAGTGTATGGCCATGGGGCTGCACAAGATTTTCCTTGCCCTCTCCTGCCTGTGTCTTGGCCTGGGTTCTGGCCAGTGTGCTCCAGACCTTACTGCCTCCTTGCCTGGCCTCTCTCCAGTGATGTGGCTACCTCCATGCTGGTGAGTGCAAATACTTCCACTAGTGGCGAGCAGCTGATAATGAGGGGGATCCCTCTTGGGGACGGTGGAAACCAACAGGGATTGGCTATCTTCCCCAAAGCATCCACGGTTGGTCACAAAGTTGGGAGTCTTATCACTCAGTCCTGACCAGGTCACCTGAAAGGCCCAATTGCTGGCAAGAGCTGCCAAGGCTGGGGTTCCTGGGCACAGCCTTGCCCACTGGGTAGCTGGGTAGTCTTGGAAAGAACTTTGGAACCAGTGGAGCTGAGAGATCATGGTCCAGAGGGTCCCAAATGCCAGTGCATGGGAAATATGACAAATAAGAATAATATATTAATAATACATGTCAGAGGTAGACAGTTATTCTTTCTTAGAAAGAAATATCCTTTATTTTGTTATGTCCCTCCTAATTTTTAGTATTTGAATTACTTTATTTTATGAGAGATACTTGAAACTAGGTTTTATGATAATAGAAATAAGGTTTTTAAAAAAAATAAAATAAAATTCCAAGTGAGGTGGCTGACACCTGTAATCTTAGCACTTTGGGAGGCTAAGGTGGGAGGATTGCTTAAGGCGAGGAGTTTGAGACCAGCCTGGGCAACATAGTAAGACTCCATCTCTACAAAAAATAAGAAAAATTAGCTGAGTATGGTGGCTTGCACTCGCAGTCCCAGCTATTTGGGAGGCTAAGGCAAGAGGATCACTTGAGCCCAGGATTTCAAGGCTGCAGTGAGCTATGATCACACTATTGCACTCTAGCCAGGGTGGCAAAGGAAGATCCTGTCTCAAAAACAAAAACAAAACAAAAAAAATGCAAAAATAAATATAAAATGCCAATACTTACAAAATAAAAAGATTTCAATTCTATATAAATCTTAAATTTTATTTTTGGTGGGGATAGAAATTTTACTTATCCATGAAATCCTCAAATCTGGGAACCTGAGCTAATCCAATACCCTATTAAAATGAGAAGGAAACTGAGGTTACCAAGGTTACCAGCAGTTAATGGCAGCCTGGAAGCCAGGCCTGCAGCTTGCTAGTCCAAGGCTTGGTCTCAACTGACAGCCTGATGTTTACCTTGCTTAGCCTCTGTCTCCTCATATGTCCCTGTTACTCATGCCAGGGAAGGAGGAATAGGGGAGGGAGATGATTAGGAGGGGAAAACCCTGGGACTCTCCTCTGTCCTTTTTCCCCAAAAGAACAGAGAAACAGCAGTGAGAAGATTTCAGAAAAAGCACAGAATGGAAGCTGGTTGGCTGATGGGAGGATCACTTGAGCTCAGGAGTTCAAGACCAGCCTTAGCAAGAGCAAGGCTCCATCTCTACACAAAATAGAAAAAATTAGCCAGGCGTGATGGTGGCACCTGTAGTCCCAACTACTCAGGAGGCTGAGGCAGGAGGATCGCTTGAGCCCAGGAGTTTGAGGTTACAGTGAGCTATGATCGTGCCACTGCACTCTAGCCCAGGGTGACAGAATAAGACTCTGTCTCAAAAAAAAAAAAAAAAAAAGGAAAGAAAGAAAGAAAAAACTGGCTGCCCATAGGTAGAGTTTGCAAAATCCATTCCTCCTCAATTCCTCCAGCCCTCTCCCCCCAAGGCAGGGCTGTGGCCACAGTAAAAGGACTCAAGAAGGAGCTGCCAAGAACTGTGGTGGGACCTACTTGGAATCAGCTTAGAGGCCTTCTGCAGCTGGAAGACCACCACATTCTCTGAGAATGACAGCTCCTAGAATTTGTAGACAAACAATTATTTCCTTTCATCATCTGAGCTTACACATAGCCATTCACCAAGGAACAAAGGCACTTTGCTTTTTGTGGCTACCATCAGGGCTCCTGGCACTGGGAGCAGGGCCAGACTGGGGCCATGAGATCCTTCTAAAACGAGTAAAAGGGTAAGATTCCTCCAAAGCAACTGTCCAGTGTGTACTAGGCACCGCCTCAAAACGGAGGCAGGTGCCACACACAGCAGATGGGAAGGCAGGCAGCAGACCAGACAAGTGACCGAGCCTGTGGGCTGGTGCAATCTCCGTGAAGGAAAGCACCAGCCTGGCCCAAGGGGAAGCACAGCTTTTCCTCTGCCTCTCGGTTCCCCATCCTCACTGCCAGGAAGTTCTTTACAACTAACTCCAATCTCTCTGCTGCGACCTCCCTCTAATTCAGCCTTGGGGACTGAAATCCTCCTTCAGGATTGAGCCTTAGCCCTGGCTTCCCGGGGTGGCTTCAGCACTGACCCACTCTGTGATCTTCGGCAGGTCCCTCTTCCCTTGGGTCCCTCATTTGTGAAATGAGGTGGTGAGATTCTGTAGTTCCTCCCAGCCCTGACAGCTTATATCATTCTCAGCCTTTCCTTCCTAGTTCCTTAACCCAGGGGTTGTACATAGAAACCCTTTTGTGCTTTTTTTTTTTTTCTTTTTAGATGGAGTAGCACTATTGCCTGGGCTAGAGTGCCGAGGCATCAGCCTAGATCTCAGGAACATCAAACTCCTGGTCTCAAGCGATCCTCTTTCTCAGCCTCCCGGGTAGCTGGGACTACAGGCACGCGCCACCATGCCCAGCTAATTTTTTCTATTTTTAGTTGTCCGGCTAATTTCTTTCATTTTTAGTAGAGATGGGGTCTCACTCTTGCTCAGGCTGGTCTTGAACTCCTGAGCTCAAGCAATCCTCCCGCCTTGGCCTCCCAGAATGCTGGGATTACAGACGTGAGCCACCGCGCCCGGCCTGTGCTTATATTTTGAAGAAAAAAAAAAGACAAGAAGAAACACTAAGAAGAAGAAAACAGAAGAAGAGGCGGAAAAGAGAGGAGGGGAAGAAAGGAGAGGGAGAAAGAAGCAGCATTTAAAAACTAAGAGCCATTACATGGAAATCTGAACATCTGGCTGCTCTGAGAAATGGGAGTATCTGGCAACACTGGTTCTCATTCCTGCTTGGAAACCACTCACTAGAGTCGGATGCACCCTTACTCTCTAGCCGGACAGCTTTTCTCATGTATGTGCCCTGCCTGGCCCCTGGGGACATCTGAGTTTGAGAGACCTGCCATTGACCTTGAACCAAATCAGCCACTTCCAGCCCAACTCCTTGTTCCCCTTAACCTGGCTTCCACTCTGGGGCTGTGAGATGCCAGTAGATGAGCAGATGCCAGCACCAGGGCCTGCTGTCCCACCAGCCTCTGCCCAGAAGCTCAGGCCGACATGGAACGGGACTGGCCAGGAACACTAGCCAGGGCTGTACTGGAAGTGAGGTGACATGGATGTCACCTCTCAGCTTCACTATGAACTTTAGCAGTTCATGGACCCCAATATCTTGCTTCTCTGGCTGCTCATGGTTAATAGAGGATTATGGAGAAGATGACTCTACCTTCTCTTGGGCCAGAAGATATTAGTATAAGAGAGACTTCTGGACCTCAAAAAAACAGAACCAAACGACCATTCTGCTTAATTGAATTCCTGATTAACGTGAGTCAATCTCCTAACCGGTATGTCCCTAGATTTTAAAATAAATAATACTAAAATGTGTCAGAAATCCTTTCTTCTAGCCAGATGCATTCACACGTGTAATCTCAACTACTTGGGAGCCAAGATTGAGCCCAGGAGTCTCAAGCCAGCCTGGGCAACGTAGTAAGACCCCATCTCTTTAAAAAAAAATCCCTTCTTCTTCAGGAAAGAAGACCTCATGAATATAACTGAATCTTTCTTTGCTAACTTAAGGTCTGCCAAAGAGCTTCCTTCCTTCCTTCCTCCCTTTCCTCTACAAGTTGTTTTTAAGCACCTATCATGTGTCATCCTCTGTCTTGACTTGAGGACAGAGAAGGTGCAGGCAGTGGGCTGGAATGGGTACTAACCACAGAATATTCCTCAGAAATTCCTTCACAGACTAAATTCTGAATCCTAGTTTGTTTCTTAAGGATTTTCTTTTTTTTCTCTTAAAGGTTGAAAGCTCAGTAAAAAAAAATCAACCCAATCGTAAGTGCTAGGTAGCTAAATTCAAATTAATCAAGGTTTAACAGGGCTCTAGGACCAGGATAGTCTTGATAATTGGAAGAGATCACAGGATTGGAACTGGATAGGTCTGAACTTGAGTCCTGGTTTTACCATTTACAGCCAGTGAGCTCTTACATAACTAACCTTGCTCAAGCATTTACTGTGCACTTGGCACTGTGTTTAACACTTCCTATGTATTATCGCATTTGAGCAGTGAGCTCTAAAAGCATTGCAAAGGAAACCCCAGGATAGGCACTTTACCTCCGTGAGTCTGAATTTCTACATCTCTAAAGTGGAAATAAAAATAAGCATCTGACAGGTTTGTTGGGTGGAGTAAGTGAGCCCAGTGCTGGAAAACCCTAAGCACGAGGCCTGGCCCAGGGTGTGTACACAGCAGGTGTGGCCACCAGGACACACCGCTCTACCAAATGCATCCTGCCAAGGTGCTCTGCTGGGTAATCAGGTTTTGGTTTTTTCTTTCTTTGGTTTTTTAAATCTTGTCCCCCACCCTTTTTTTCATTTTAGAGGGAACTTATGCTCTGGTTTGGCTGGGCCATGCTCCTTTGATTGAACCCCAGGCAGGGCTGTTCCCAGCCTGCAGAGAGCCTTAACTAACTTCACACAGTTTAGTTAGGATAATAGAAGTCTTCCAAGACCCAGTACTAAATGAGCCCTCCTCTTCATCGCTTGTCTGCCTTCAGAGTGCAGGAGGAAAGGAAAGAACCACTCTGTTAGTCTAAACACCTAATTGCTGTGCAACCTCACATAGGTCTCTTTCCCCCTCTGGACCTCAAGTTCTTATCTTCTACAGTGGGAGGGTTGCAGCAGATGACTCAGAAATCCTGTGGCTCCAGTTAGAGTTTGCCACTGATGATCCTATAGACACTCCCCACACCCAACCCTCACCCATCACGTATGGCTAGTGGGGCTGAAGTTGGGCCAGGAACCAGCTACAAGAACTGGGGCAGCGTGAGTCCTCTGTGAGAGCCCGAGAAAACAAAGGGAAGTCAACCTTCCCTTGCCAACACAGGACTCCCAGGAGGCCTACTTCCAAGCAGGTGGGTAGTTTCCTGGATATAGGACTGGCTACATAATTCGTGAGGCCTGTGTTTAAAAGTTATTAAGAATTTCAGGGGCACTCTGGGAGGCCAAGGCAGGAGGATCGCTTGAGGGCAGGAGTTCGAGACCAGCCTGAGCAAGAGGGAGACCCCATCTCTACTAAAAATAGTAAAAATTAGCCAGGTGTGATGGTGCATGCCTGTAGTCCCAGCTACTTGGGAGACTGAGGTAAGAGCATCACTTGAGCCCAGGAGTTTGAGGTGGTTGTGAGCTAGGCTGACGACATGGCACTCTAGCCCAGGTGACAGAGTGAGACTTTTCTCAGTAAATAAATAAATTAAATAAAAAATAAAAATAGAAATTAGCCAGCCAACTAAAAACAGAAAAAATTAGCTGGGCGTGGTGGCACACACCTGTAGTCCCAGCTACTTGGGAGGCTGAAGCAGGAGGATCGCTTAAGTCCAGGAGTTTGAGGTTGCAATGAGTTAGGCTGATGACATGGCACTGTAGTAGCCCAGACAACAGAGCAAGACTGTCTAAAAAAAAAAAAAAAAAAAAAGAATTTCAAAAGCATGAAACCAAAAGCAGGGACCTTCTAAACACAGTGACCTGAGTGACTGCATAGGACACATGCCCATGAAGCTGACCCTGCCTGGCACCCTGGGACACACAGGATCCCTTTCTCTTGCTTCCGCAGGTGGATAGAGTCCCAAGGAACACATCAGACCCTCTCGTGCCCTGGCTGTGGCTCCATGAGAATGGGCCCTACAGGTGAGGCAGGGGCTCCCTGGGAGCAGAGCTGAATGGGACAGAAGGAATGAAGGCCATCTGGCCTACTTTTTCCTTGATGATACAAACCAGACTATGGTGAGCATCCCTATGGACCTCTGAGTGACCTAGTGCCAGGCAGCAAGGGCTGGGGGCAAGACAGACTCAGGCCTTCAGAGCCAGAAATTCTGGGCGGGCATTGGAAAAGCAACAGCTCAGCATGACAGAAAGAGCACTGGACTTAGATTCAGGAGACCTGGGTCTTGGTTGGTATCACGTTGGCCAGTCACTCTCCGTCACTAGGTCCCAGTGTTTTTGCTGATCAATTGCCTTGTAGACATTTCAGGATCAGAGGAGTAAAATCCCAAGGACAAGAGACCATCCTGAGCATTACTAAAAGCTGCAGAGTCAGTTCACATGCGTACATGAGACAGAGTGGTGCAAGTCCCATCTTCAACACCTCCCAGCTCTTACTACACCTCTGCAGGACATAGTTTCCCCATCCGTGAAAGATGGGAAATAATTACTTAACCTGTGCAGGTGTTAGTTGCCTCACCTGTGAAATGGGCAATACTATTAGTGTTGTGAAGATGTAGATCATGTAGGGGAAGAAGGTTAGCATAACGTGTGCCCTGGCAACAGACTGATTAGTTGCAATCTGGGCTCTGTCATAGACCAGCTATGTGACCTTGGGCAAATATAAACCTGTTGAGGCCTCAGTTTTTTCATCTGAGAAAAAGGAATAATAATAAGAATAGAACCTATTTCAAAGGTTGCTGTGAGCCAGGCACAGTGGCTCATGCCTATAATTCCATCACTTTGGGGAGGCCAAGATGGTAGGATCCCTTGAGGCTAGGAATTTGAGACCAGCCTGGGCAACACAGTGAGACTCTCGAGACTCCCGTCTCTACAAAAAAAAAATTAAAAATTAGCTGAGTGTGGCACATGCCTGTAGTCCCAGCTACTAGGGAGGCTGAGGCAGGAGGATTGCTTGAGCCCAGAAGTTCAAGTTCAGCCTGGGCAACATAGGAAGACCTCATCTGTTTTTTTGTTTTTTGTTTTTTATAAAGCAAGAAGGTAATTCCCACAGAGTACTTAGCACAATTCCTGGAAGACAAGTTATCTCTCCACAATGCCCCTCTCCCAGGGGCCTAGGAAAGAACAGGGCCAGTAAGGAGTAGTTTGGAGGGAGCGTTCAGGAATTTACCTGACTTTAAATGGGAATATCCTTTGTAGCTCAGGCAGTGGAAGGGAGGTTTGAAGAGACTGAAAGGAGAGCTCGCCTCGCCATCTTTCCCCTGACTGGAGCACCCGCCTCTGCTCCTCCCTGGCTGCCATCTTACCAACGGGCACTGGCAAGAGCCCCCATGAGCACTGCGTTCAGCCCCATGGGTGCTCTTGGTTCTTGCAGCAGGAACCCACACAATCCCTCCTCCCTGCAGATGAACACATGCAGATTCCTCTACATGAACCTGCACAGCTGGAACCTGGTGGCCAATGTCCTGTACCTTGGGTCCCCTGCTGGTGTGGGTTACTCCTACTCTCTTAGCCAGAACTACCAGACTGATGACCAGGGTGATTGGGATGCTCAAGGTGGGGACAGGGAGGTGGGAGGGGAAGGGACAGAAAGGAAGAAAAACAAGAAAGAGAGGTGGAGGTGGGGGAGGACGAGAGAGAGGGAGCTGGAAGGAGAAAGGAAATGTTTTATGTCTCAGAGCAGAGGCTACAGATTAGTGTCCTGTGAGCGGCATTCGTTTAGCCCGTGGACATCTTTTCTTGGGCCTTGTTTGTAGGGAAGAAAACTTGAATTTTAGTCAGCACCATTTACACAATTGAGATATTGTACTTAGAAATTCAGATTTGTGGCTTCTGTTGAGAAGTCAACCCACAGCCTACATTCTTCCTGGCAGCACCTCTCTGGAGCTGAGGGGCCCAAGGGCCAGGTGGATTTAGAAGGCCACATGCTCTCTAGTTCATCACTGTCCCCACCATGCCCTATTGTGTCACTCCTGTCTGCTTCACCATTCGTGTTCTCTGCCTGGTTCCTACAGGCATTAGGTTTGTGGCCCCTGTTTTATTTATTTTTGTTATTTCTTATTTTTCATAGCGATGAAGTCTTGCTATGTTGCCCAGACTGGTCTCGAACTCTTGGCCTTAAGGATCCTCCTGCCTCAACCTCCCAAAGTGCTGGAATTACAGGCGTGAGCCACTGCACCTGACCTGTGGTCCTTGTTTTAGACTCACAGTACCCCAAGCTCTTTTCTGGGGCTGATAAAGAATAACAATGCCTCCCTCCCATAGACTGGGCATGCTGTGCAGACGAGCGGTTAAGAATTAGACAACTGGGCTGGGCACAATGGCTCACGCCTGAATCCTAGCTCTCTGGGAGGCCGAGGCGGGAGGATCGTTTGAGCTCAGGAGTTCGAAACCAGCCTGAGCAAGAGCGAGACCGCGTCTCTACTAAAAAAGAAAGAAATTAATCAGTCAACTAAAAATATATAGAAAAAATTAGCCGGGCATGGTGGCACATGCCTGTAATCCCAGCTACTCGGGAGACTGAGGCAAAAGGATCTCTTGAGCCCAGGAGTTTGAGGTTGCTGTGAGATAGGATGACGCCGCGGCACTCTAGCCTGGGCAACACAGTGAGACTCTGTGTCAAAAAAAAAAAAAAAAAAATTAGACAACTGGATTCAAATGCCAGTCTGCCATTTCCCAGCTATGTGACTTTGGGCAAGTTCTTTTAACTTCTCTGTGCTTCAGTGTCCTTATCTGTCTCATGGGATGCTAATAATAGTAACCATCTCATAGTGTTGCGCTAAGGATTAAAAAAGTTAATACACAGAAATCACTAGACCCTAGAAAGCACTCAGTGTCAGCTGTCATTATCATCATTCCTAAGGCTGTCATAGAGATCAGACGTGTAGGAGGAGACACTCCCTCCGTGTAACCTGGAGATCAGGGGTGGCTGTCTGCAACTACTCCCTGTGTGACCTTGAGCAGGCCATCTACCCTCCCTGATCCTGAGTTTCTTCATTTGTGAAATTAAGGAACCAGACAAAATGATCTCTGGACCTTTGTTTTCTTTTTTTTTTCATAAAATAACTGCCTTAATTAGTAATAATTGCTGCAATAAAACATATAACATTATACATTATTTTATCAACGAGCTTCAGTTTGAGAAACTGAATAGCAGAAATAGATCTTAATATTTGAGTCATGGGAAAACTGGTAGATCTTTGAAATCTGGGGGATGCATTAGTAAAACCGCAGACATAGCAAACCCCCCACAAAATCCTAGAGATCATTTTATTAATTTAAGGGAACAAGACTGGACACTAGCTAAGATATGACTTGTTGACTTCTAAAGCCACCTGAGAGGCTGGCCCAAGGAATGAAGAGAATCAATGGTATGTACTAGTGGCAGATAAGAAATAAACTTTGCATTGGGCTGACTAACTGCATATTTTATTAAATGCCTTTGAATTTAAAAAGTGAAATGTTTCATTGCGTTTTCTCAGAAACAAATCAAAAGATTACAGAGTCCTATACACTTTGAAGACACAAAGTGGATGCTGAGCACCTAGAGGTCACTCCTGGTGTAGCAGACCTTTGTTTTCTAAAATCTAAAATTGAATGCAACAGTTTTTTTTTTTTTTTTTTTTTTTGAGGACTTTACCACATGCCAGGAATAGGCTACCCATGGCGGAAACTAGTGAAGGAGACAGCTCCAGAGTGTGCCCTCATGGAGCTTACAGTCAATGCAGAAGCAGACATTAAACAAGTCATGACAAGTGTGAAGAGTATGACAAAAGGGGAGGTCTGGGGGACCGTGGGAGCACCAAGCAGGGAGATGTACATTGCCTAGGACATCAGGGAGGGAAGCCCAGTGAATGCAGAGGAAAGGGCATTCCAGACAGAAAGAGCAGTGGGCAAAGGCATGCTGATAATGAAAGCTGATGCATCACAGGCTCGGGCATCACTTTTAAGAGGCAGGAGCTGGGGCCAGCAAGCTCTGCAGGGCCCAACTATGGAGAGTCTGTAGGCCCTATTAGGGTCAAGGGTAACAGGAAGCTCTGGAAGGGTGTGAAGCCCAGACTGACATGACCAGATCTGCCAAGACCAGTGAAATATGCAGATGATAGATGATCTCTCTCACCCTTTGCCTGGGGCAAGGGAGGCTACCTGAGACCCCACTTCTTCTCTATTCAGGTGTCTGCAGACAACTACCAAGCACTGTGGAGTTTCTTTGAAAAGCTCCCCACTTTTGCCAGCCAAGACTTCTGTCTTTGGAGAACGCTGCGGTGGAGGGGGGTGGTGTATGTGCCCTCTCTGAGTGCACAAATTGTCAATGGTCCATTTTTCATCAAATCCAAGGTGAGTCTCAGACCCTGGCTAGCTGTGCGGGAGCCAACACCAGCAGTGCCTGGAAATGTTTATCCTTTGCCCTAAGTCTTCCTCCATTCTACAGATATTCGCTGAGCACCCAGTCTGTGCCAAGCACTGACCTGGCACAGCTACTATGGTGGTGACCAAGACAGACATTGTCTCTGTCTTCGAAGTGGGTGGCAATAAACAATAACCATGAAACATACATATAAAAACAAGGTTGTTTCGGAGAATGCTAAGGGCCATGAAGGGTCACTTTAGACGGCATGGTTGGGAAGCCTTGCTGAGGGGGAAACAGATGAGCTGAATGAGGAAGAGCAGCTGTGAGAAGAGCTGAGAGAAGGGTGGTCCAGGCGGAGAGAAAAATGAGTGCAAACGTGAAGTAGAACAACCCCAGCGTTGGGGACGACAGTAAAAAGGAGGCCACTGGGGCTGGGGCTGAGTGAGAAATGGGCCGTGGAAGAGCCCAGTTGTAGAGGGGGCAGGAGCCGGATCCTGGGGGGCTTGTAAGCCACAGTAAGGATTTTACAGGAAGCTATTGGAAAGATGGATAGATTATGGAGGAGCAGGGGAGAACACAAGGAGGGACACCAGTCAGGGCCTGTTGTGGTCCAGGCAGCGATGACAGTGACACATGGACTAGAATGAGAGCACTGGAGACAGAGATAAAGGGAAGGACTGGGGCTATATTCAGACGATAGCAATTGATCTCCGACCTTGATCCTTCTCCCCCTTACTGTCAATGAGGCTATCTGAAAGGTGTCGGCTGCTCTGAGGTTCTGAGTATGGCTCTGTGTTAACCCTGAGGAAGACAGTGAAGCCAAGTGGCTAAGAGTGTAGGTCGGGACATCACACCGACCTAGATTTGAATCCTGCCTCTGACTTACTGACCGTGTGGCCTTGAGCAAGCTCTTTATCCTCTCCGTGCCTCAGTTTCCTTGTCTGTAAAATGGGCACGCACACAATAGCACCTGCTTCACAGGGTTATGATGGATAAAGGAGAAGAGTGTAAAGGACTCACGGCAGGGTCTGGCACACCGTGAGCACTCAGTGGAGGTTAGTCACTATCACTGTTACCATCAGGTGGGGGCATTTACTTGTCTCTTTTGGTTTTAGGGCTTTGGAGTGGGAAACAGAATGACCAACTACCAGCTGACTAATGCAACTCTGATAGAGTTTGGTTACTACCATGGCCTCTTTGGCAGTAAGTCCTATCTCCTTATCTTTGGCACCTTGTCTTACATCTGAGGCAGGTGGCTCTCTGCCATTCTTAGGCCAGAGACAGATGACACCACCAGGCAGGCCAATTTAGATTGGTCAGAGTTAAGAAATATGGCAGGAAATGGGGTGACTGCTGTGGAAATGGAGGTGGGCCCAGGTGGCCCCTGCTGTCATTGCCTGACTCTCCGGCTCTCTGTCCACAGACTCTAGGCATCCCTCACACCTACTGCTATGCTGAAGACACCTGCAACTTCTTCAAAAACACAGAGGACAACTGCTTCAGTGCAGTGAGACATTCTTTCTCCATGGCTGGGGGTAAAAAAGGGGGTGTCTTAGCCGGGCGCGGTAGTTCATGCCTGTAGTCCTAGCACTCTGGGAGGCCGAGGTGGGTGGATGGCTCAAGGTCAGGAGTTCGAGACCAGCCTCAGCAAGAGCGAGACCCCGTCTCTACTAAAAAATAGAAAGAAATGATCTGGACAACTAAAAAAAAAAATATATATATATATAAATTAGCTGGGCATGGTGGCGTGAGCCTGTAGTCCCAGCTACTTGGGAGGCTAAGGCAGAAGGATCGCTTGAGCCCAGGAATCTGAGGTTGCTGTGAGCTAGGCTGACGCCATGGCACTCTAGCCTGGGCAAAAGAGTGAGACTCTGTCTCAAAAAAAAAAAAGAAAAAAAGTTATTTCTACAAACTTCTGCAATCTGTGATTTAAACAGAAACAGGCCAGGCAAGGTGACTCACGCCTGTAATCCTAGCACTCTGGGAGGCCGAGGCAGGCAGATTGTTTGAGCTCAGGAGTTCGAAACCAGCCTGAGCAAGAGTGAGACCCCGTCTCTACTAAAAATAGAAAAGAAATTAATTGGACAGCTAAAAATATATAGAAAAAATTAGCCGGTCATGGTGGCACATGCCTGTAGTCCCAGCTACTTGGGAGGCTGAGACAGTAGGATTGCTGGAGCCCAGGAGTCTGAGGTTGCTGTGAGCTAGGCTGATGCCAGGGCACTCGCCCCAGGCAAGAGAGTGAGACTCTGTCTCAAAAAAAAAAAAAAAAAAAAACAGAAACAGCCCGAGGTCTCACAAGGACTGGTGACTGTTCAGAGGAGATGGTGGCCCTAGAGCAGGAATTCTGACTCTGCTCCCTGCCTGGTGCTGGGCCCTCAAGTTCTGATTAGTCATTGCTGGAATCCAAAAATTCCAAGTGCATCAGACTTCCATTTGACCCTTGACAAAGGATTATTGTACACATCTAGTTATGACAGGTCACCAAAATTTGGTTTTCCAATAAGAATTAGCACTTTAGGAGTGTGTACTGAGCACTCTAACTCAGATCTCTGCCAAGAAGTCTGGCTGCCATGCAGCCTTGCAAAGTGTCTGCTGTGCATGCCCAAGTGGAGACAGTTGGAATACTACCAGGAGTGGGAATGGGTGAAATGAGAAGATCATAAAGTCTTTGGCCCTACCTAAATAGGCCAATTAAAAAAAAATTGTGAACTCTGGCCCCTAGAGCATAATCGAGCCCACTGGCTTGGTGAAGCTGGTTGGTGTTTGGTAGCTCTCTCCTGGGTAGGGGAGGGTTGCACAGTTCCCCAGCCAATGCATGGCATGGATGTGTTTCCTGGGTTTAGCTCTAAGACTGCCCCGCCCCTCCAAGAAGCCAGAGGGCAGAAGCTCAGGTCCCATAAACTGTTGGCAGTGTCTGCTGGGTGTCAAAGTAATCAGAACCTGTACCCAGAAGTATAGCAAATTGGGTTTCACCCTTAACTCTGGAAAGACCTTGGACTGATTCTTCTCCGCAAGTCCTGGAACCTTATGGCATGACTCAGGGCACTGGCCTCAACATTTACAACCTCTACTCACCCTGGTGAGGATACATGGCTACCAGGGGAGTTACGCTGCTGACCTGAGCAACCTCTTGCAAAGATACCAGTTCAACGTGGCCACCCCAGTAGGTGGTTGGTGAGGTGGGCTGTGAGATGGTGAGGGCTGTGCCCTGTAGTTTGGGCATAGTTATTAGAGGTAACGCTTCTCTCCACCTTTGCGATTAGTCCAATCTACCATCCATCATCTCTTGCTTGGACTATTACAACAGACTCCTAACTCGGAGATTCCTGATGCCACCCTTGTTCTCCTATTCCTCACAGCACCCTTTTAAAATGAAGGTCAAGTCATATCATCCTAAGTTCAAAATCCTCTATGGCTTCACCACTGCGATGAAAGCCAAAGTCCTCGTGTGGCCTACAGGGCCCCATGTGTTCTGGCTCCTCTCTGACCACAAATTCTACCCCTCCCCTCTCCCATCCCTGCTCTGCTTGGGTTTCATTTGAAGACTTGCCAAACTTCAGCCTCAGGGCCTTGGCACTTTCTGGCCCCACGGTGTTTCTGCCACCAGATGTCTGCCTGCTTTGTCACTTCCTTTAGGTCTGTGCTGAGAGCCTCAGAGACGTCTGCTTCCTGCCTCCCGAGCCCTCCCATCTCTTTCTATCACTCCAGCACCTTGTTCTCCTTCCTTATTTTTGCAGCGCTTTTACTGCCTGGTGATACTTATTTATTATTGTTTATTCCCTCCCCACCCCCCATTTAAATGTAAGATCAATGAATGCAGGGACTTTGCTTTTTTTGGTGCTACATTCCAAATACCTGGCAAGTAGGAGGCATTTCATACCTATTTGTTGAATGAATGACTGAATACGTAAACCTCCTCTCTGCCAGGCATTTAACCCTCACAAAGATCCTCTACCTTAGGTACCATTGTTATCCCTATTTCACAGGTGAAGGAACTGAAGCTCAGAGAGTGGTATCCTAGTACAAGGTTCCCCAGGGCAGAGCTGGAATATGAACCTCAGGAGACTGACTTCGGAGCTCAGAAGTTTGAACAAAAACTTGCAAGTGTGATAAATGGTGCCCAATGCACCACCTCGCTCTGGCTTCCCTGGATGCATCCTCAGTGCCAGCTGTCTGCTGGGTGCTTTCTGTGCCAGGGCAGCCTTGGGATAGCATGGTCTGAGCCTGCAAGGGATCAGTGCTTAGGCAGTGGGAATAGGGGAGGGCAGCACTTCCCCAGGGGCCCTGTCCAGGACAGGTGCACCCTGGGTCCCACCTCTCAGGAATGCTGGCTAGCGATGGAGGCAGGGAGGAAGGCATGCACAATCGCCTGGCCACCCCTCCTCTCCAGCTCACCTTCCTTGGGTTACTCTCCCTGAGGACTCTCATTTGGAGTACAGTGTGGACCAGGGGCTACTCTGGGGCTCAGAACAGTTCCAGCTGGAAAGGACTTAGAGGTCACCCTGGCCAATTCTTCTGTCTCACAGGAGGGGATTCTGAGGCCTAGAGAGAGGGGAGGACTTAGTCTACATGGGAAGTGGACAAACAGAGGTACAGAAAGAGAGCAGAGGTATAGAACATGGGAAGGATTTGTAGGATTCCAAAAGAGCATCTCTATGAGATTCACCAAGTGTAGGGGCCTGGCTGTGGAATAACGGGATGGAGGGAGGGAATATCTGTGGCTTTGAACTCCATAAACCCTGAGTACACTCTCTGCCTCCAGCTTCCTAATGGTCCTATCCCTGGGGTGCCTGAATGCATCAATGCCACTGCCACATGATGTCAGGGATGTGAAAGGCTGTCCACATCCCCACTCCCTCCCTGCCTGGGAGGTGTACAGGTGAGCCCAAGATCTGGGCAGCCCCCTGTAGAGGCGTGACAGCTGGGCTGCAGTCCCACAGGGTCCAGGGGCCTTCTTGTGGGAGAGGGAGGGCAGAAACAGCAGGCACTAAAGTGTAGGCTATGGCAAGGATGCTTGTTCACTGCTGTGATGCCAGCTCCTGTAACAGTGTGTAACAGTGCCTGGGAAATAAGCACTCAAATATCTGTTGAAAGAAGTGGAAGAGGGGCCAGGCGCCGTGGCTCACGCCTGTAATCCCAGCACTCTGGGAGGCCGAGGTGGTTGCATCTTTTGGGCTCAGGAATTCGAGACCAGCCTGAGCAAGAGCAAGACCCCATCTCTACTAAAGAAATAGAAAGAAATTAGCTGGATAACTAAAAATATATAGAAAAATTAGCTGGGCAAGGTGGCGCGTGCCTGTAGTCCAAGCTACTCAGAAGGCTGAGGCAAGAGGATCACTTCAGCCCAAGAGTTTGAGGTTGCTGTGAGCTGACGCCATGGCACTCCAGCCACAGGCAACAGAGTGAGACTCTGTCTCAAAAAAAAAAAAAAAGAAGCGAATGAGGGAGCGGCACATGTTACAGTTGGAGAAGAATCAGAGATGAAGGTGGGGGTCCTAGGGTCCAGGAAGAGGGTGTAGAAAAGAGTTGCGATCCTGGGGGAGTGGATATGCCCATGTCTAGGAGCAACTTTTTGCCAGTTGGGAGGGTTGAAAAGGGACCTGGGGAATCCCAGTTTCCCTGAGACCCAGAGTAGACGTGGCCATCCTCAGCTGCTTCTCACTGCAGCCCCCAGGTTAGCTCTCAGTACCAAGGTAGTGCTATGTGGACATGGCCCCTTTCTACCAGGAGCTGCTGCAGCACGACCTCTGTGCCCTTGTCAACAAAGGCAATGCTGGCCAGGCTGCAGTACCTCGTGCCTGTTATCCTAGGACTCTGGGAGGCTGAGGTGGGAGGACTGCTTGAGGTCAGGAGTTTGAGACCAGCCTCAGCAAGAGCGAGACCCCATCTCTACAAAAAATAGAAAAATTAGCCAGGCATGGTGGCATACGCCTATAGACCCAGCTACTCAGGAGGCTAAGGCAGGAGGATCACCTGAGCCCAGGAGTTTGAGGTTTTTATGAGCTGTGAGGATGCCCCCGCACTCTACAGAAGGAGACCCTTTCTCAAAAACAAAACAAAACAAACAAACAACAAAGGCAATGCAGACCTGGCAGGGCAAGAGTGGAGGGAGTGCCTTATAGGGACTGGGGGTGGGGGTGGGGTGGACTGCGGCAGCCCTTTCTTCTTCCACAAGTCAGCAGCCTGGAGAAGTCTCCAGTGCTCCTCCAGAAAGCATTCTGCCTCGGGGAAGAAGTGCCCAGAGGAGGAGAGCTGTGTAGATGATCAAAGGCCAAGTGTTTCTTCCTTCCTTTAAGTACCCAAGAGAAGACTTTGTCCCTCCAACGAGCTAGAGCTGAGCTCTACCCGGATCTTATAGATGACAGATAAGTTCTTTCCAAAGGAACTTTATTAGCATTTAAATGTGTGCCAATCTCTCTGTCTTTAAAAAAAAAAAAAAGAAAAATAGAACCCTCCCCTCCCCTCCAGCTATAGCTTTCCCAGCTTCAGCCCCCTCCTTTCACAGAAATTGCTCTCTTCAAGGTCACCGCTAGCCAAATGTTGTCTCACTGCCCAAGGACCTTGTCAATCTCCTCCTTGCTTGACTGCGCGAAAACACTGAGTCCCTCAGCTCTCTCCCTGGGGCCTCTTGGGCTGGGCTGCTCTTCCTCCTCCTTCTGTGCTGGAGACCCTTCCACCCTTAGCCTTGATCCCCAGCACTGCTCTTTTTAGGGCCCGGCTTCCGTTGTCTACAAGCTCCCCCAGGCCAGCAGCTCCACCTGCCTGGCCTGTCAGTGCTGCTGTCCCCAGTTTCCAGAGTCTCCCAGACCTTTAGCCCTTTGGGGGCCAGTGGACATCTCCACCTGGGTGAATCACAGGTACCTTCAACTCCCATACTGAACTCACTGTCTCTGTGCCCGAACTCCCGCAGTCTCCCTGTCTCACTGGGAGAAAGGCACCCAGCAGCAGACTGTCCATTTTTTCCGCCCTTCCACGCTCCATCAATTGCCAAAGCCAGACAACTTTACCTCCCACATCTCTTGTGGCCCCAGTCTCCACATTCTCATGGCACTACCTCCCCAAGACTCCTGCAGTAGCTCCCTAGTTATCCCCCAGTAGCTTTTCCCACTGGGCACCCATCCTTCCTCCACATCACAGCCAGGCTGACCTTAAAACAATGCAGACAGAAACTTGTCAGCTGCTCCACCCAACCCTTCAAAGGCTTTGCAGAGTTCTTAGCATAAAGGGCCGACCACAGGAGCCCTAGCTGTGCCTCCGGCTACCTCTCTGGGCTCCAGGCTTCCTGGTCTTTCAACTCCTCGCAGATGCCCAAAGATTCCAGTATCATCTCTGGAAGACCTAGCTCTTTGCTGGAATGTGCCCCCTCCTCGCCATTCTACCTACATAATTCCTACTCCTTTCACATCCTCCGGGGAGTCCCTGAATCCCTAGACTGGGTTGCAGACACCCCAAAGCCTTCTGTGCTTCCCCTTTTATTAAAATTCATCACACTTGCAAATCTTTGGTCAACAGCTGGCTTCTCTGCTAGTCTGTGAGCAACACCAACCAGCACAGACAGAGAAGTGTCTATGCCGTTCAGAGCTATGTTCCTTTCAGGACATAGCGAGTGTTTAACCATGAGTGTTGAAAAAATGAGGGTTCTGTCTTGGTGGTAGAGATGGTGGCTGCAGACTGGCGATTACTGGCTCATAAGTACCTGATGCACCAGTTCCAAAGTCCGTTCTCTGAGTTGTTGAGTGACCCCTTTCTTGGGTCCCCCTTTGCTCCCTTGATGGTGAGCTCTTATCAGCCCTGGGACTAGAACAAGCAGGTTGCTAGCTTCTTTAAATAATAAGATATCATTTCTCAAGATCAAGGTAGAGCTGGGCTTCTCCCCACCTCTTAACCCATGAACCCGTGCATAGGAAGTGCCTCAGGGTTCCGTGTGGGCTGGGTCTTCCTGGGAGTAGGGAGGGAAGCTCTTCCCCTTCAGTGACTGACCCGTGCTAAAGCGGACCCAGGTTCTGGGTCTGAAAGAAGCTGTGGGTTAGGGGACTAAGGAAAGTAAATGCTGTTGGAGGGAGGGCAGCTTCGAGAATACAAATAGGAAAACTGAGGCTGGGGTGATAAAGGGCTCTACATAGCTATTTGGGCTCCATTCAAACACCTCTCTCTCTAAGAAACCCCCAAAGCGTCTCTAGATTTCTCCCCTATTTCTCTAGCCAGGCCTCTGTAGATTTAAAAGAAAAAAAATCTTTGCTGTTTTTTCTGCTAAAAAAAAAATATGCTTATCTATAAATTTTAACTCTAGAGCCGTGTTCCCTGTTTTGAAACGCAGCAGAATCACTCAGAGGGCTGATTACTGGGCCCCACCCCATAGCTTCCAATTCTGTAGGTCTGGGGTGAAGTCTAAGAATGTGCTTTTATAGCTAGTTCCCAGATGCTGCTGCTGCTCATCAGGGATTATACTTCGAGAACCGTCGCCCTACAGAAATATATACTGCACCACCAAGATAACTCATACTATTGGCCTATCTCTCTTCTGCATGGGGCTCAGGACACATGGTCCGTGTGGTCAGGCTCTGAAGATGGTTGAGAGCTTCCTGAAAAATACCTCCTTCTTGTTATCTTTTTCAGCTGTTGGCAGAGTTTTCCAGAGGCTGGAGTCTCCCACCTCCCACCCCCCCATTCTGCTTCTCTTGGGATGTATCTCGTTCTATGAAGCTCCATGCTGCTGTCACCAATATAGTGGAATCTGGGAGGACGGAAGGGGTTAAAAAAACCAGTCTATGGGAGAAGGATGTACCTGGAAGTCTACAGAAGCTGGATTCTAGTGAAGGTTCTGCCCCCAATTTGCTATGTGACCTTGACAAAGTTACTAAGCTCTTTTTGAGTCTTCATTTTCCTATCTGCAAAATGGTAGCACAATATTTCCAAGCTCCTATCCTGCCTCCCAGAACTGATGGGAAGGATCTTGACAGTGGTTTGGGAAGAATAACTGTTAATACAAATTGTACTTCTAAAGACTGTCTTACATAAAGGAAACTTTGAAAACCACTTACTCACACCTTTATAGCCCCTCCTATTCCTGTTTTGTCTTAAAAAGATGTTTCTGTTTGCCTGTTAACAGTATCAAGATAGCAGGATTGAGGCCTGACGTGGTGGGTCACACCTGTAATCCCAGCACTTTGGGAGGCTAAGGCAGGAGGATTGCTTGAACTAAGGAGTTAGAGGCTGTAGTGAGCTATGATCATGCCACTGCAATCCAGCCTGGGTGACAGAGCAAGAACCTATCTCAAAAAAAAAAAAAAAAAGATAACAGGATTGCATATTCTGTATGATTTATAGCCTACTAAGTAGAAATGATTCCCTGGAGTTGATTCTCTTTCAGAGTATTGATTCATTCATTCATTCAGTATTTATGGAACTCTTACTATGTGCCTAGCACCAGGTTGGAACAGAATACTAAGTATTTTTAAACTCTTACTACAATTAAACTTGTCAAAATGCTTTCTTCTTTATTTGAACCTGGAGTTTGTCATGTTCTTTCTTTCAGCATCTTTCATTACTCTAGCACACCGAGTGCAACAGTGCTGCAAAGACAAATAAGGACACGTCCCTATTCTTAGCCCAGTGAATTAGGCTCAGATTTTTTTGAGCCAGAATGAGCTTCAATATAGAGATTCTCCAATATTTTATTTCAAAGATCTTTGATAATTATTTTCCCCATGGGCTCCGTATTTTGGAAGATTTTTACCTACCGAATGGGATGAACTTATTAAATGATAACTGCTGTAGCTTTTGAGGTGGTGGAGTGGGTAAGAATAAATGTTGATTTTGTTATACTTTTTGAAATTCTGAAAGCTGCTCACGGGCCCCTCACAAGTGTAAGTTGAGGCCCTTTGAAAGTTTAGGGATTCCTGGTTATGAAAAATCCTTTTCAGGCCAGTGGAGTTGGCATTCAGCCCACCTTTTTAGTTACAGGGAGGGGCTATTATTTTAAACTATGTATGCTGGAAGAGTTTTGGTAAAAGTACTTCTGGATCATCTCCCACCATCTCCCAGCATTGATATCTGTTGACCCACTCATTCTGCAGGTAACATACAGCCTTGAACTGTTCACTGATTATGACTCATCTCCACTCCCACGGCTTCACTTGACTAGCCTTAAATACACGCATGCAGTCATTAAATATGAAATGTCCGGTTTCAAATCTAAAGTGTAGTTTATTATATCTCAAACAAGAAGTAGTAGAATTAAGCAAAGTATGCGCCTAAACTATCGACACAGTTTTGCCATCTTAACAGTAGCTTGTTTATGCCCGCAGCGAAGAAGCCTGGAGAGCTAGTGATGATGAAATCTCCAAAGGCATTTTCCACAGCTTGTGGAGAATTGAATGTTTTTCCTTGCAAGAAGTGGTCCAAAGCCTGGAAGAAGTGGTAGTCAGTTGGTGCAAGGTCTGGTGAATATGGTGGATGACAGAGTTTCCAAGTCCAGCTGCTGTAGTTTGAGCAGTGTTGTTTGTGCAACACGAGGTCCAGCATTGACATCTTGCAAAAGGATTGGCGTGTGTGGCTGGGCGTGGTGGTTCACGTCTGTAATCCTAGCACTCTGGGAGGCCGAGACAGGAGGATCACTTGAGGTCAGGAATTATTCAAGACTAGTCAGAGCAAGAATGAGACCCCATCTACTAAAAAAAAAAAAAAAAGAAGAAGGAAAGAAAGGCTTGGTCTGTCTCTATTAACTAATCTCGGCTGCTTAATCACAAGCATCCTCATCATTTGGTCCAACTGGTTGCAGTAGACATCTGCTGTAATGGACTGACAGGTTACATGAAGCTGTAGTGGATAATACCAGCGCTGGACCACCAAACAGACACCATTAGCTTTTCTTGATGAATAATTGGTTTTGGACTGTGTTTCAGCACGTCATCTTTATACAACTGTTGTGCTGAAATTGTCAAAAAGAGTCCATTCTTTATCACATGTATCAACGAAAAAAAAGACCAAACTCTGTAGAATAATTTTAAAGAGATTTACTCTGAGCTAAATTTGAGGACCATGACCCGGAGCCACGCCCAAGAGATCTTGAGCAGTGGATTCGCAGAGGTTGGGTTATAGTTTGGTTTTATACGTTTTAGGGAGACAGGGGTTACAGGTAAAGTCATAAATCAATACGTGGGAGGCATACATTGGTTTGGCCCGAAAAGGTGGGCCA
>CAUYSK010116247.1:0-29607 GCA_963575035.1 Avahi laniger
TCCGTGGAAAAATTGTCTTCCATGAAACCGGTCCCTGGTGTCAAAAAGATTGGGGACCGTTGTTCCAGGAGCAATAGGCTATACCATACAGCCTAGGTGTGTAGCAGCCTGTACCCTCCAGCTTTGTGTAAGAGCATCTACGATGCTGGCACAATGACAAAATTGCCTAACAATGCATTTCTCAGAATGTATTCCTGTCATTAAGAGACACACAACTGCATTGCTTTTTCACTTGTAGACACTCACAAGATTTGGGGGAGAAAGCATGAAAATAAAAGAGGAGAAATACAGGTATAGAATTCACTAGGCAACTTGCTTTGTGTTGAAATTAAAAGAACATTCATCTTCACCCAATCTTGGTCAAAGAAGCATTATTTTTTTTTTCCACAATTTAACTGCCCATTTAAATTAAGACCTTGCGGATTCAGGATCCACTAATTGGTAATATTCAGATAGGTCCTGAGTTTAAATATCTTTATGGTGTCAATGAAGAAAGGATATGTTAGGGAAGTGAACATTATAATCAAGATTAGAGACTGAATATTTAGCTACTTAAGAAAATAAAATATTTGTGCACACATTCAAGAATTTAATAGATAAATATAGCATACAAATATGCTGGTATGCTAATGTAAAATAATCCGAAAGTCCTCTATTTAACCAGAAATAATGTATCTTATCAGTTTCATCTACTTCAATATGTTTCACACATTAAGTGCGTTGACTCAGTAGTGCAGAGATTCTCAATTGTGGAGCTTATTGGTAACATATGAATAGCTTTTTAAATGCTATTCTCCAGAGATTCTAATTTAAGTATTTGAAATAGGACTCAAACATTTCTTAGTTTTAAAATGTCCCAGGATGATTTTAATACTAGGCAGGAATGAGAACCGCTGTTTTAGTCCATTGTAAAAGCAACTTACTTGATCATAAGCAGCTTTTTAAAAATGAAAATGCAATATAAGAGAATATACTCAAACGTAGACAACATAGTAAAGATAGTCTTAATTTGTGAAACGTCTGTGTTGGCTATATTTCTAAGTGTCAATGTGTAAATATAAGTATTTACTATGTTGCAATATAAAATATATTTTTGACTCTAAATTGCAATAATCTACTTTGATAATCTGTACTGATGTTCTGTGCACAAACTGAATTAATAAGGTTTATATGAAATTATGATTCTATTAATAAGAACTTTCTTGTGAAATTCAATTGATTTTAGTGTACTCTATAAGGTTAAGAACACAGATTCGGGAGCGAAACTGTTTGTGTTTAAAGCTCTCATCTGCCACTAACTAGCTTTAGTGACCATGAGCAAATTACTCAATCTCTCTGTATCTCAGCTTCTTCAATCATAAAACAGAAAAAATAATAGTTGTCACTTTGTAGGACTGTTATGAGGATTAAATGAGTTAACGTTCATATTGCATTACAGTAGCCAATATAGTAACATGTAAATACATTTTTATTAAATAAATAAGATTAAAATAATTTATTTGGACCTTCCTTCAAAGAGATAGCAAATTTTATTCTAGAGCACAACATATTTCGCTATGAAAAGAACATAGCCAAGTTATTTGTCAATTAAAATACTGTAAATAAATACATGTATAAATAAATAAAATTAAAATACAAGAAGAAGAAGAAGAAAAAAAGCATGGGATGTATAACCAATAATTCACTGGAGAAAGCTGTAAAAATCAAACGTAATTTTATGTTAAACTGATTGGGAGAATAAGTTCTAGAACTTTGAAAGTGTTCTTTGTTGGCGTCTCTGAATAAAAACCTTTCCATTCACTCGTATCTTTTACTTTAGCACGTTGAATGTTTTAATATTTAATCATGAAATTATTTCTATCCCTATTTCAGTCAAAACTCGATGTGATACACTGCCTTTTGGATGTCGTGTGAACATTCTGTCATCTTTTAATGCACCGATCCACTTAACCAAATGAAGTTTCCCTGAAAGCTATTTTGTTTAGCACATGTTGCAAATATAGCGCAGAAGTAGGAGAGGTCAGTAAAATTTCGGGTCCCATAGTCACTTGAGCGGATGTCAGTTTTGGACCTGGAAAATTATAGGCTCCCTGATAAATATTTCAGGCTGCTGACTACAATGAAGAGTAATTAAACCAGCTAGGACAACAGGTGCTGGATGGGGGAAATGCTGCCTTTTATCCTGAAGTTGTGGGTGTGTGTGCTAAATGTGCTCATCGGGTTCTTTTCTCTATTATTCACTGAATACCCTGGGGAGATTATTCTATTGCCAGCATTTATAAGATATAATGAAACCACATTAAATATGTATCTGATTGCTACCAACTGCGCAGAAAGAGTATGCTAACTATGGTTACGTATGGCGAGTTAGACTCCAATGTTCAACTTCACCGTGTGACTTCTTTTTGCTCGAACCATGGGCCTTCGCTGTCTCACTGACCTTTAATTCAAGCATCGGATATCTGTATTTGTTTGTTAAATAAAAATTTTAAGAGAGTTGTAATAAGGTGTATGCTTCTCTTAGACTGAAGTGTTTTTAACATATGACATATGAACAAGCAAGATGGAAAATGATTTTAATCTTAGCAGTTTTAATTACATATCTCTTTGAAATATTGAGTACCATATTTCACAACACATCTCATTTTAACTTCCTCCAACTCCTAGGCTTCTCCTTAAAAACAAAAACAAAATGTTTTTAAAATAATGTAGTGCTTCAGTTTTGTTTAACAAGGAATTATGTCCATACTGGATGTCTAAAATGAGGCAATCAAAATGAGTGTTTTGTTAAATAAGATGCTATACAAATGACTTATGATGATGCTTTTTAAAAACTTTGTTTTCTAAAAGGTTAAAAAGTTTCTAATCTTTTACTTCCTACTTGTATAGATGAATATAATTAAATGGCAATCAAACTGTTTTTTGAAATGTAAAAGTAACTCTCATGTATATATTATCCCCTTTTATTATAACTTTTCCTTTATACAAAGATACACATTTTCCCAGTATTATAAAGGCTCAGAAATCTCCTATATGTATATATAGATCAATACTTGTTCATCAATGGAAAATTTATGGTGTATGGTTAAGTTTACTGACCTCAAAAGAAAAAACATGAATCTGATAATGCACAGTAATCTTTATTTTTCTACAAAGCTAATGCAATAAATTTAAATTAAATGTCTTAAATTTACATACACTATTGACATTTGTTTGGTTCAAATAAATTTGCTACCAAAGTACTCGAGAGCTGTGGTAATGCCATATACAATTTAATGAGAAACTGTCTCTTATACATTGTAGCTTTGTAGCTTTGTGAGTATAGAAAAATTAAAAATATCTGTAAAAATTTATGAAGAAGAGTTTGAATCTATTCTGAATTTTATCTTTTTTTTTTTTTTTTTGAGACAGAGTCTGGCTCTGTTGCCAGGGCTAGAGTGCCGTGGCGTCAGCCTAGCTCACAGCAACCTCAGACTCCTGGGCTCAAGCGATCCTCCTGCCTCAGCCTCCCGAGTAGCTGGGACTACAGGCACGTGCCACCATGCCCGGCTAGTTTTTTCTATTTTTGGTAGAGATGGGGGGTCTCACTCTCACAGATGGATGTGAGTTTAAAGGCAGTAATCCAGGGAGAGAACTGGGCTATGCTTATGGTCTATGAAGTGACCAGGACTAGTATTATAACCTAGAGAGCAATGGAAAGACAGCAAAGGTAGTCAAGAGGACATAAGAAGACAAAACAAGTATGATTTGATGATTAGACACACATTTGACTTTGCGCTTTGTATCAAGCAAGCTAATGACTAGAATTTGGAACCCCGTCTCCACTCTTTCTTGGACAGACAAAAATGGAAAGAGGTTGGCTATAAAGTGATAAGGTTACTTGAGTCTCCCTTCTCTTGGCATGCCTCCTTATCTGTAAAGCCAAAGTAGATGCTAATCTGAGGAGCACTGTAGCTTAATTTCTAAGAATGTAAGGTGTTCTGACAAATTCCTCTAATTGGTCACCATCAGTAGCACTGAGGTTAAGCCCTGTTCAAAACAACAGCAACAATAAAAAGGACAATGGGAAAAGCAAGTGGAGATCAAAGATATTTTTCCTTTATCAGATTGAACAAAGCTACTCTCCCCACTGCCTCCTTCCCACAGTGAAAAGACTGCAAAGCCCAAGGAAACAGAAACAAACATGAAGTTTTTCCAAATAAGCCATAATTCAAATCTAGTCCAGTTCTTCCGTACTAAATTTTTAATCAATTATTTGGGAAATTTGAGCATTACAGGTTTGGGACTGGAAGGCTTTGCAGAGAAACGAAAACCAGAAAGCTCTGAGTGGTAGATTCTTCACTGTCTTTTTGTTTTCAAATAGGAAAGGTTAGAATAGGAGATATTTACTGACCTCCCTCACGCTAACAGTCCTAAGATAAACATATGTCAACCTGCCCTGTTTTTTTTTTTTAAACTACAGTTAGAATTTATAAAAAATTCATGTCAGGCCAGTTTCTCAGTTCTTCATACAACAGCTTTTTGCCTAGATTATTAGACATCTCATCAGGAAAATATTTTGCATCTATTGAAGAAGGAACTTGATTTTACCCGGATAATTCATCCCTTGCCCTGGGCTGACAGCAAGAGGGCCAAGCTCTCCATATGTTGAGCGGCATTCCACAATGGCATAAATACACCAGACAGGTTTCGTGGCTGTTACTGCTTGTTTCTGTGTCAGATAGGGACATTTCCATCTCTCAAAACTTTCCTGAATTTTTTCTTTCCTTTTCTGTATAGCTTTCGCTGATATATGGCAACATACCAACGTAAATTCAGTAGGATTTAACTAATACCTATAAAGTCATGAAATCCCTTTCCATTTATCTGTGTGATCCTTTCTTTTCTAAAAAATTGGCTCCTTAAGATGGTACTACAGCAGAGATCCTTATTTTAATTGTCAGCCTGGATTCAGCATGTATCAAAACCTCATCATTATATAATATAAACCTCTACTTGTAGATGGTGTAAATTCTCCCCTTTGGGGTGTGAATTGCCAGGTGTCCCAAACTGTGGTATTCTCCAAAATCTGTCTCATTAATCAGCATCCTAGACAGAAATTTTCATTATTCAATCCTTTGTTTCACTTAGACTAAATAGAAATGTCTACATGAGGCTGCTGTTTACAGGAACACATAGTCTGTATGTAAGATACATAGAGTAGATACAATTTTGTTCAAATTGTATTAACTCATCTTTGATCTCCCGTGTAACAGTGAGTGTTGTGGGATGTGGGACATGCGCTGGATTTTATGCCAAACCAATCGTCTTTCCCACCACGTGTTGTAAGGAAGAAGTAGTTTTTGAAACAGAGGTTAAAAGGCAGAAAGATTGTGACACCCAGCCCTCTATCAACTATTTGATCCTGTTGAAATCAAAGAATCACAAGACTGGGGAATTATTGGCCCACCTTCACACCAACCCCTCTTTAAACCTTTCTAAGGAAGTAAGTGGTTGTCCTACTTGTATAGAAAGTCTTTCAAAGGAAAACTTTTGATAACAACTCATGTATGGTAGACCTTCCTGGTGGGAAATCTTTCCTATTCCCTAATTAAATTGAGAGCCACTGTAAAAAGAACCAAAAGAATCATAGAGAAGTTAAGACACATGGGGAAAGAAAATCTCTACAAGTTGAGAAAATCTAATTGCAACATTTTCTTGATGGCAGAATTATAACCCAGAACTTCTTTAAACTGAGTAATTAAAAAGTCATCTATTTTCAGATGAGCATATGCTTGAATATAATCTGTAACAGTGACATCTGGTGGCTTTTATTATAATGCTGTGGCATCTTTCATACAGTCATGCCATTATTAAATAGAATTGCACCATAGCTTTGTGCTTTATGCGACACAGAATAAACATAGATACAGATTAGCTTGTACCAAAGTATTCCTTATAAACTTGGTATAGCAAAGTGTCAAATATTTTTGCAAGTTTACAAGTTTGAAACTTTCAGATAAGACTGTAAAAAATTAATATTTTCACCTTAAACATTTTAGTCACACTACCATGAACTTGCTGGCTGGAAATTTACGTGTATTTGACTTTCATTCATTTTCCTTGTGTTGATGGAGTGTAGCGTCAGATTGACATACTCTTTCATAGCTGCTTCCAACACTGATCTGTCACTCACAGTAACTAAAACCCCAGGCTGTCTGGAATAAATTTAGTTCATTGCCCTCTTGAGCTCTACCAGGGCTAACTGGAGAGGGAAGGGTGAATAGGTGAATCTCAGTCTTTCTCTCAGGGTGTTAAATGTTAATGATGACCTTGATTTGTCCATGCACACTTCTCCCCTCCCCCTAGTTTCTGAGGTCTAGCAACCCAGATGCTGAAAAACTTTCTGAACACAAGGAAAAAAACAGGAGAATATATATTAGCAACGAAGATTCTTTAAAAAAATTATGTGTTAGCTGCACAGAGTTTTAAAACACCATCCTTCAATTTGCACCTAGAAATCAGTCAGGAGGCTGATCTCTTAGACAAATCCTATCTCTTAAACTTTTCTGACAGTCCTCCATAAACTCTGGCTGATGCGCAACTCCTAAACTGGAGCTCTACTATAAAGGGACTTTTAATCTTGTATTTTTAGTCAGTTGAGCACTCGGATAATTTACGTTAGGTAACCTGGTTTAATTTCACTGTTGAATATGGAAAAGAAATGTGACTCTAACAATAGGACTTGCACTTGCGTGGCGCAATTTGAAAGTGATCCAAGCATCAGGCTGTACTGACGGTATTTTCGATTGTCATGTGCTATATTTAAGTATATCCGAAGAAGCACATCTGTTGGCTGACTTCAATAACCTGCAATTTCTGCTTTCTTTCTGTCAGGGCGTGTCATTTATGGTAGATAACAGCACTTATCAAGAAAAACACTTTATTAGAGAGTTAGGCAGAGAAACAAAGTATACTCAAGCAAGATTTTCTTCAAGTAACTGAATTGAAGTAACAATGGTTTAATGTTTCTATGACACTTAAGTTGTGAACATATTCAGGCAAAGAAAATGCTAAGTACAGAAGTCATCTTGTAAACAGGATATGCCATGGGGTTATCAATTCAAGGAATAAGTCAACACCCATAAGTCGGTTTTGTTATCTCTTATTCCTTCATGGGGATGAAGAATTATCTTTTTGGGTATATCTAATCTGGGAAATAATGGGTCAGGATTAGCACCAATTGCCCTTTATGTCTGTTTATGTCAGTCCCATAAAAAATATGCCACTCCTTGATGAAATCTTCCAGTCGGATAAACTGCCTAAACATTGAAAAATTCCCAAATTGATAATTAATAATGTTTCCATTGAACTTTAGACTGTGATAGCTATTGTTTTACGGTTGTCCAGCAGACATCTCAAACATAGCATGTTTCTCCTCTTCCTGATCTCCCCAACAAAGCGTCTTCTCCCGCAGTATTCACCCTCCAAATAAATGGTGCTTTTATTCTTAAATATCTTGAGTCATCCTTGACTCCTTTCTTTCTCTCATACGCCATATCTTATCCAGTCCCTCAGTAAATCCTGTTGGTTTTCCACCATAAAAATATATCCTGATTCAATCACTTCTTACCACTCCACCATTTACTATCTTTGTCTAAGCCACTATTTTCATTTGCCTGGATATTCCACTTTTAACCCTTCTTAGTATGCAAGACACCATAGCTTAGTTAATACTGTAATATTGATTAATTGATATTATATATTCTGTAACATATAGAACACTATATATTCTCATTCCAGCAGCCAAAGGAATTCTTTTCAATTGAAGTTATATCATGTCATCCTTTTGCTCAACCTCTCCAAAAAATTCCCTTCTCATGCAGAGAAAAATTCTAGATTCTTACAATGGCTTAAAAGGCTCTATACAATCTGGTTCCTTCTCCACTTTCTTTGTCTCCCCTATCGTCTCCTTTGCTTAAGCACCAGGAACCTGGCCTTCTGGCTTTTACTAGAATATACCACCCCATTGTTGCTTCGGAACCTCTGTATTTTCTGTTCCCCCTGCCCTGGATCCTCTTTCTCCCAGATAACTTCTTTGACGGATCTTTCATTTCCTTCTGATTTTTGTTGAAATCTCATCTCAGTGAGGCTCGCCCAGCTTGTTTTATATGGGAGGCTACCACCCTCCCTCCTGTCTTCCTTCGCTGCTATTTTCTTCCATTTATCACCAACTGATGTTTTATATATTTTACCTAAGTATTAGTTCATTGTTTGTTTGTTTCCACTCATTTCCCAAAAGATAAACTCCATGAAGGGGTTGAAATCTGATTTGTTTCCTGCTGTCTGTATTCCCAGCACCTAGAACAGTGCCAGGAACATAAAAACTCGACAAATGTTAACTGAGTGAGTGAATGGATTAATTATCTGTAACTGCATCTTGTACGCACATTTCCTCAATGAAAAGAAATTTCTCTTGGGTTAACTTGGTGGACCGTATCATGTTTCTGATTAATCCGCTCTAAGATGCTGTTGGTGGTGTAACAAAATTTCAAAACTACCAAATTCACCACACTAGATTTGTTTAATAAATTGAGATGACCCTGGGGATATATGAATGGATATCCATTCATATATTGTATTGTATTGACTCTAAGAAATAATTGAAATGCATTCTTTGCCTTATTCCTGAGCACAAACAAAGATCAAAGTGCAAACTGGGTGTTTCTTTTTTTGTTTCAAATGCAATACTGCCTAGCAGATTAGACAACAGTCACGCATTCTGGTTATCGATTACTGAATAACAAACCATCCCCAAACTTAGTGACTTAAAATACCAAGAACACCACTTTGTTCATGAGTCTCAACTGGAGACAAGCTTGGCAGGAGGAGATGTCTTGTCTCTGCTACACTCAGCATCATCTGGGGGTGGCCCAAAGGCTGGGGGCTAGAGCCATCTGAAGACTTGCAGTTGATACTGCCTGTCAGCTGAGACCTTAGCTGAGGCTGTCAGCTGGAACACCTTGACATGCCTCCACATGTGACCTCAACACATGGAGACTGAGTTCCAAAGGTGAGAATTCCCAAGACAGAAGCTCAGGTAGAAGGCATATCACCTTTTGTGAGCCAGCCTTGGAAGTCATGTATTGCCACTTTTTCTGTGTCCTGTTTGATTTCAAGGCCAAAGGGGGGGTCTCAAAGTTCCGGCTGATTTCAAGGCCAGGAGAAAGAGATTCCACTATCTCTTGGTAGGAAATGTGACATGATTCTGAAAGAGCACGTGAGACCGGAGATACTGTTATGGCAATTTTTGGAAAATGCAAACTGCCACGGCTATTATATGGTATTTGATGTGCTTTAAGCTCCAGGTTGACTTAAATGATATTCTATTAATAGAGCTCGTAGTAAAGATGTAGAATTTCCATATTGTCATTCAAATAATCTGTGTACAGCTGTCACACAGAGGGCAGTGTTGCAGTTTTAAAGTATGCTGACAAATCTTTTACAATCTTCCCATAAAGGGGTGGCCACTTAATCCCATCCTCTTGAATCTATGGTGCCTTAGGGACTGACTTATTATCAATAAAATGCTGTATAAGTGGCATTGTGTGAATTCCGAGACAGCTTTTTTACCTTAACCGGCAGAACACTTGTGCTTGGGATTGTGAACTGTCCTGTAACTATCCTAAGGCTACCATGCTGTGCGGAAGCTGAGGCCACGCTCAGGAGGCCAATATTAGGGCCTCTGGTTGACAGTGTTCCCAGTTGGCAGCAGCATCACGTGACCGACATGACAAGGAGCCATCTCAGGTGTCCAGACCAGGTGAGCCTTGGTGACGGCAGCCCCACGTCTGATTGCAACCACATGAGAGCCCCCAAGTGAGAACTGACCAGCCAAACCCTTCCAGAATTTCTGACCCACAAAATCACGAACAAAATAAAATGGTTTTTTAAGCCACTAAATTTAGGGGTCATTTGTTATTTAGCAAAGACAATCAAATTGGTAAAGATAATGACCAAAAGAATATAATTTTGAGAGCTAAAACTGTAATCTCCAAATCTCCATTTTTCTTTTTAGACGGAGTCTCACTCTGTTGCCCTGAGTAGAGTGCCGTGGCATCAGCCTAGCTCACAGCAACCTCAAACTCCCGGGCTTAAGTGATCCTCCTGCCTCAGCCTCCCGAGTAGCTGGGACTACAGGCATGCGCCACCATTCCCAGCTAATATTTTCTATTTTTAGTAGAGATGGGATCTCACTCTTGCTCAGGCTGGTCTCGAACTCCTGACCTCAAGCAATCCTCCCCCTTCGGCTTCCCAGAGTGCTAGGATTACAGTCATGAGCCACTGTGCCTGGCTGTCAAATCTCCATTTATTCAGAAAACCATATTATGAACATCTAAAATAATATGAAATTTGATTTTGGAAAATTGTATCCGAGTGATAACATCTGAGGTTTTTCAAAGCTTAATTTTTCTAAGACCTTTTTTGGGCAGAGGCCATAAGAACAGGAGAGTTTGATTACAGAAGCTAATCTAACCTAAGTTGCTACCCTATTTTCACAAGAAGTTATAAGGTGTACTCAGTACCCAATAAGGATGTAGCTACCGTAGGGGTTTCACACCTGTTCTTTCCTCTGTCATAAACTTTCTTCCTCAGATTTTTCATGTAGCTTCCTCCTTCCCATCTTCATTCCCATATCTTCATTCAGCTGCCACCTCCTACACGGGGGCTTCCTTGATCATGCTGTGTATTAGAAGCTCCCCTCCCGATCATTCTATATCCCTTCTTCCTCTTTCATTTTATAGATGGCATTAATCACTCACTGATATTATCTTAGACAAATATTTTTATTGTTCCTTCTTCAACTAAAAGGTTAAATCCTGCAAGGCATGGGATTTGCATGCTTGCTCCTTGTTGTATATTCCCAGCATTTAGAATATCACCTGGCACGCAGTTGACCTTCAAAAATATTTGTTAAACAATTACATGCCATATAATTGTCATAATTATATTTGCAGAAATTATAATTATAAAAGTCACATTGAAAATATTTATGTGTTCTGAAATCATGTGAATATTTTCAAATAAAATGATGCCCCCTTTTACTTAGAAGCAAAAAATTAAATCGCCTACCTTATAATATCTGCGAGAGAAGCTTCAAGAAGGAAAGGAAAAGAATTAACTTCTGAAATTTGAAGCTTCTATACATTTTTCTATACTTTGTCCTCTCCTGGAAGAGAAGAAAGCACATTTTGTCATGTGTAAAATTCATTTTATAAGCTATCAGTATCTTCTCATACATTGAAATAGAATTCTTATCAAGTAGGGATACTTTCATATATATTAAAAATCTAAAAAGAGTAAGGGATTTATTTTTGGCCACGCTGTGCAAGACGTGGCGCTAGGAGGCGTGGAAGGATGTAGAGATGAATCAGACCAGGAGGGCGCAGTTCACGCTGGGATCCAGGCACACAGCAGACGCTGGCCAAGCCCCTCAGCTCTGCGTCTCATTCATCCCCAAGGACGGTGCTGTGTGGCAGATACCACCACCTCCTTTTACAGATGAGGAAACACAAGCTCAGAGAATCTAACATGCATCCCCCAAATCATAGAACTATTGAGGGATACACTGCACGTTTGGAACTCAAGCCTGTTTCTGCAGTCCATTCTGGAGATAAGACTAGGTCCAAACATCTGTGTTACATAAGGTGATGATAATCACTGTATGAGAAGTATAGACTAAGCCCTAGGGTGGTCCAGAGAACAGCAAGACTCCATATCTTGTATATTTCAGGGACATTTTTACTGAGCTTTATATGGTCAATTTCCAGGGTCATATATTTGCTACATGAATATTTGCCATACAAAAAAGTAGGTTGGATTCAATGATTAAACTCTTTTTTCACTCCTTTGCAATAAAATAATGGGAAAAACTCTTCAAATTACTGAATCGTCAATCATAATTCTTTAACAAGGTTGTGAACACGCTGGTCTGTGCAAAAATAAACGTGAGGACTCTCCTATGTAGGCTTCATCCAAGTTGCTCTATGGTCGGAGATTGTCGTTGAAGTGTACTGAGTTAGTAATTGTAATTAAAATTAATTGCTTAATATTTTAGCTGTTGCGCTATAGCTCTGTGCAATCATTTGGTTACTATCGCTTTGTTGTAAATGTATACCCTATTATACTATTTTGCTACAATCTTTATACTAAAAGTCGCCCTTCTGTTAGATGTCTTAAAAAGTTAGAATGTGAATGAGCTCTTAAAAATTATACACACACCCAAAGCGACAGTGCAATGCACCTCAAAAGTCGGAGAACTATTAGAGTGGCAGACCAGAAATAGTGAGACAAATAATTTAAGAAAAAATTAAATGAAGAATTAATTTAAAAAGTCGGTCTGATTCTTTCCACCGATGAAGAATCACAAGACATCATAGCAGCGGTGCACATAATTCACTCTTCTTCACCGTTTCTTACTCGGGGCTGAAGTTTTGCAACTCTATAAAATTATTTTCTTCCAAGTATAAAGGAAGCATTATTTACTCACTTCTTTCTTGAAAGAACAGAAACAAAGGGTGTGACCAGAGAATACTGCAATTAAGATAACACTTTCCTGGTGTGCTTGGAAAATACGACTGCATTCTAAGCATTGTAGTTTGAGGATGTGTACAGCGATTCTCAGATGTTACAGTTATTAAAAATAAAATCACGTAAATAGTGATCCAACTTCCTACGAATTAGAGGGCAATTATATATTTCAGTAAAAAAATGATAGAATTGCAAGACTCAAATTAGTCTTCTTTAAACTATTTTATCAGTTTGACTTTCCACGTGTGAATATATTTGAGCTTTCCATGCCCCCAAAACTTTCCCTTTTAGACTTTAAGGCACAAAAGCCAGCTTTTGTGGGAACCTTGGGATCTCTCTGTTTTACCTTTGGGAAGCGGCATAAATGGTTTGCAATTTCAAACGGCCCTGAATGTGCACGGTGCGTGTCTGTGTGTGTGCTTGCACGTGGACGCCTGCTCTGTGGGGCAAATAAAAGCATGCCAGGCAGCATGAAACTGTCGCCGAAGAGACGTCCTGAATCTGGTTTGGCAAATCAGGATGCCACTGTGTACGAGGGTATTGCTTTCACGAGCGGCAGCTGTTCTTGTGACTGCAAAGTTGAACGCATCGGCTCAGTGTGTTCTGCAGCCAGCGATAAACAAGTGTCTCAAAGATACATCCCCACGACGGCACATGTTTAGCCTTTTATGCGCGACAATGGGTGTCCCACATCAGCTTTCTCCTTCTTCAGGTTTCCTGCAGCCCCCCGAGTGCCTGTCACCCAGTGCCAGATGGGAAGTGAGAGCTCAGCTGACCCACCTCTTTGTGGTGGAAAGCCCCAGAGCTTCAACTCCAGGCTGCAGGTTACCGAAGCCGTCATGAAAAATTCAGAGCTGATATTAACAAGTCTGCTCAAAGTAAAGCGCGTGTCACACTATCCACTCTGCCTTTCAGTGACTACTAAAGCCACTGTCGCCAAAGGAAAGAAACGCATCCTTGCTGCGTCTGTGCTCAAAACTTATTTGCACGGTGCTGTGTAGATTCAGAACTGGGAAGAAAGACGGTGTATTAACAGAAGTCAGAAAGATCAGTCGAATTCCTGAGAATTCCAGAGAATGAAAACAGAAGACTGAGTTGGAAGGAGGTGGCCTCCTCTTACCTGGAATGAAAAATGGAAATATTTTCCTGAAGTTCTAGTTCCGTAGCTTCATTAAATGAGGAATGAATTATGTTTATCGTTGTTTTATGTAGACATTGCTTCTGTATTTTTTCAGTCATAAATATGTTTTATAAAAATTCTTTTCATTAAAGAGAGACAATCCTCTAGAAAATTTTTTGAGGTTTTAAACAAGCAATTATTCATTATAATTCCAAGCACTTGCTATATTCTTAGCACTTTTCATGTATTATCTTGTTTATTTCTCACGACAAGCCAATAAAGTAGGTACTATTTATTATTAACTCCATTTTACAGGTTAGGAGACTGAGGCACTGGAAAGTTAGGTGACAGGCCCCTGGTCAGGTAGCAAGTGACAAATTTAAACACAAGATGTCTCTTTCCAGATTCTGTACATTTAACCACTATTCTGTCACTATTGTCTATTCTTCATATTTCTAAGAATACAGAGATATTCAAAGGATTCTATAAGATCCTACTCTCCTCCCAAATCGATAGAGATTCCGCATCTTAAAAAAAAAAAACAACATTTTATGAATGAAGTTAAAGTCCTTGTTGACAACCAGCCTCAGTTCTGTCCCTCTGGAATCTTCCCCAGAGGCAACTATCATCATGCGTTTCATGTGTATTTTAAAATATAATTTAATGTAAATATATATAGTGTTATACATGGTATTATGTCGCACTGCAGGTATCTTTCTACAGCTTTCTTTTTTTTCCCCTCAACTTTTTCATTTTTTGAAATCTCTCCAAATTAAACATGAAACTTTAAAGGGAAACTCAGAGAGGACGATGAGTTTGTGAGAATTGAACAGGAGGGAAAACAGCAATACCCCAGCCATAGGCTACAGTACGGATATTACCTCCCGAGCTGAATGGGATTTCATGGGCGCACCTAGGAGGTCTTAGCATGAATGCAGTGATTTAGTAGCTAGACATACACATCAACCAACTGTCAGCCTCCTCTGATTCCCATCCCCCTTTCTAATGAAATGAGGGAGCCATTCCTCTCCAGAAACTTTAAAGAAAACGTTCTTAATCTCTTTACAATGAAGACATTTTCAATTTTTCTTTCTTTTCAAAACGTCCTCCTGTATGTTACTGTCTGATCATAAAGTGCCTGAAACGTCATCTGGGCATAGAATGTTCCTCAACTCTAATGTTATAGTAAACACAATTTAAATAAATAAACTTAAGATATTGTGGAACTTCCACGGTAAAGTTTCTAAATAGAAACTGAGAACAGAGACAAGTTTATACTTCGCTTCCATGAGATAAAAGTTAACCTACATCAAGGAAGGAAAATATTAAGTGAATCGGTATACGTGGTTTGACCACAACCAAACCCTCTTGGTAATCTAAGCAAGAGCTATTTAGTTGTAAAAACCCAGAACATTAGCTGGGATGCGTCATTCCTAGTCTGACCCTGTCATTGCTCTAAACCAGTCTTTAAAGAAAGGGAGAGAGGAGGGCGAGGAAGGGATAAGCAGAATGATTAAAAATATCAGTAGATAATATGATTATTATTCTCTAGCAATGGTGAGTTTCATTAGGATAAACAAAGGATATAACACAGGTGAACGCATCTGTGTAATGAAATATTTCACCAGGAAACCATCATAAAAATCTAACGTGCTAGTTATTGCCATTTACTCAAAATTCACTGTTTGCAGGCCAAGAATAAGAATTACCTGTATTAACTAACACTAGAGTTTCCTATACATCGATCTATTCCACAATTTCAATCTCAAAATCAAAATAGCTGTCGTTTGTTCCATTTGAAGAGCATAGCTGTATTTGAGAGAAATGCAAAGTTTCGGGTTAATGGCAAGAGCCATATAAGATTGCTTGGTAGTCATAAATCTTGCCATAGTTTGTAAAGATTCAATGAGCGATGATAGTAAAATTACAATTGAATGAAAAAAGAAATTCTAATCTTGTTTTGTTGTCCTCGTGTGGGTTTTTACCCTTCTTTATTTATCAAAATTTGTACTTTTCGAGAGTGTCCCAGTGTGAGATGGCCATCCAAGTACCCTCTAAAATCTAATAAGTAGAAAAGAAGAATTTCTTTCTTATTTTTTTCTTCATCTTATGAACAGTTTCCATTTGCCCTAACCCTGAGTAGGGTTGGCAGGATAGATATTTTAAATATCACTGGAAAACAAGTAGAATGTAATCTCTCATCACTGAGTCTATCGGCTGAGTATTTCTGGACGGTATCTAACTTCTGGGAGGATATCTTTAAAAAACGTAACCCCTGCTCCCAACCTTAAAAATGTGAAGATAATTCTGACCCATATACCGTCCCATTTACAAGAGGTATTATTTAATCTTTCCGTTCATGACAGCCAACATGAGGACTTTTGTTTTATTTATGAATCTAATTGTTTGGATGACTCCTACCCCTTTTTGAAGTATTCAATATTCTCATTTATCCAAGTAGACTGGAAATGACTTGAGCACAGCCCAGAATAGTGCTTCTTTGAAGATAGTAGATGCTTAGTAATTTGTAGGTCTCAGGACATTTAATTGATTTGATTCAGAATTTAAATTTATAGTTTATATTATGTTTATATTTTAAATTATCACTAATAGCCATGTCATTTTCAATTCAAAATTCCTACGATTGGTTTGCAGGCTTTGGATTTTTTTCTTGCTTTCATATAACCAACTTCAAATAGGTAGGAAATATTGGCAATTTTATATAGTAAATAAATCTCAGAATTTGGCTTTATAAATAGCACATTCTATTACCCTAGTTGTGGTTTCATGAAAAATAGATACAACTTTCTACTTTTTAGATAGAAAAGAGAGTCAAAGAAGTTCAGCAACTTGTTTTATGTCATGTGTTTATTCCTCCTGGAACCTATATCTCCTGTTTTTCTATAAAGACTTAATTTTAAAATGGCTTATTTCATATTCATATCATAAAGCTGGATTTTATCTCCAATATACACAAAAATGGAAACTTAAGAGAAATATGGTCTTATTTGGGGTGTAGTTTTGTTTTCAATACAACACTCAGGTTTCTATTGCTAAAGTAAATTATTAAAATAATTATTTATCTGGTTAATCCATATACTTATTAACTCTTATTATCTTTTTCCTGAAAAGGCAGATTTTTTACTGTAATTGTTATGCTTTAGAGATAAAAGCATCTTACACATGGCATCAGCCAAAAACTACACACGAGTAAAATTGTATTATCCTCTATTTCATTGTCAGAACTCTGGTAGAAATCAATGGCTCCTGAGAATTTACAGAAACTTTTTTCCTGTCCAACTTGTGTGAAAAGTGAGCTAGTTAGTTAGTTGACTTAAAAACAGTCTGTTTAATGCGTCCTGCATACAACCTGACATGTAAGTCATCATGAAAAACACTAAAGCAAAGAACTCGACTGAAAATATTGTTACTGTCTTCATTATTGGATAGAACTACATTCACAGAAACATCTTTATAATGCATTTTAGTGACAAAAATCACTTAATTCATGGCAAAGATCATGACTTCTATCATAATGAAAACATGAGCTGAGAGAAAACTCTTCCTGTTGGAGTTTCTCACTTTTAACTAAAATACTCATGAAATTTTATTTTATTTTAAACTACGTGTCTAGTCTTGAAGAGAGCATCGAAAACTTTACCTCAGAATAATCTCTTTTGATAATGAGCTATTGAGTTCAAGTGCAACGATGGGCTACAAAAAGTTATTACATTTTTGTTTTTCTAAAAATTTCCATGCTTTATCTCACATTCTGCTGTCAAATGTTGGCACAATTAATTTAATGACATTAAGTAATAATTTGCTGACTTTTTATATTTAAGTCAAGACTGTGATGGTTAGGAATAATGTTCATTTTTGTTTTTTAGTTTTCTGGGTCTTTATTTCCTTACTCTCTAAACTTTTACTGACATAGTCCTGGCTGTCAGGACTATTATACTTTTTTATTGTTTACTGAATAAATAATTGAAAAGTGAGCTGTAGAAATTTCTTTCCCAGTTTTACTGCCTTTCCACTAGCTAGGCCATTTTTGGCTTTTTTTTCACTGGTTTAAGTTTCTAGTCCTGGGAATAAAGTCCACATTTGTAAAAATTAAAAATTAAAAAAAAAGAAAAAAAAAGTACAAGTTGGGAGATGGGGAACCAAATAGATAAGTGAAAGTGAAATAAGGTTAATATTTCAGTTGGTGCTTTTATCTTCTTAACAATTTGATTATTTATGAAATTTTGCCAAATTAATATTTCATGTCTTTCTTTTTTCTTCAAAAAGTAATATAATTATAGCAATAATATATGCCCACAGTGCATTGATTTTACTTTTCTAATTATCCCAGAATGTAAGTCCAAAAAATCAGCACATTAAAAATAAATTAAATAGTAACAGCTTAAAATAATTTCAAAATATTTTTGTGCTATTTGAGAAGATCAAGTGGAAGAAATAGCCAAATAATGTACAATTTATGTATGGAATAAAAAGAAGAAACTTCACAATCCATATTGAATTAAGTCTTAATGAGTTTGTGACTAAAGTGTTAAAGTTAATGACTTAAGTGTTAATAACTCTAACACTTTAAATATTCTTTTATCATCTCCACAATCCCTGGCACGTAAGTATTCGTTTAGTAGACATGGACAAAATGGAAGAACAGATGAATTAAAATTTAATCCTCAAAGAAAATTTCAGAGAGAGATAATTTATTTTTTATTAATTGCAAAGTAAATCACTCTTCATGGAAATATATATTCCTCCTTTTTTTAAAAATAAATGTGGCAACTTAATTTTTTTTAAATTTTTTAAAGTTTATTTTCTTTCTTTAAGTTTCAGAATATTATGGGCATGCAAACATTTTGGTTATATATATTGCTTTTGCATCACCCATACCAGACCTACAAGTGTGTCTGAAAGCCTGGTAATGTGCAACTATTTGGAAATTTTTGTGTATGCAGGATTCTAAGGGTTTATGCTATGATTAGCTAAGTAATACCCCCAATATTTTCTCTTTTCTTTTTTTTTCTTATTTTTTTTTTATTTCAGGGTATTATGAGGATGCATTCTAGTTACATTTTATGTCTTTGCCTCACCCAAGTGAGGGTTAGAGGCATGCCCTTCCCCCCTACAATGCTCCCTGTGTCCTTTATTTGCGGGTTTACCCCCCATCCCCCTAATCCCGGGAGAGTCTTACTGCCATGTGAGCCCCCTCGTGTTCATCCGTTAGTGCCAATTTGATGGCGAGTACAAGTGGAGCCCATTCTTCCGATCTTGTGATACCTCACTTTGGATAATGGGCTTAAGTTTAATCCAGGAAAATATAAGAGGCGCTAGATCACTGTCATTTCTTATGATTGAGTAATATTCCACTGTATACATATATCAAATTTTAATAATCCACTCATGGATTGACGGGCGCTTGGGTTTTTTCCACATCTTTGCAATAGTGAAGATGAAAAGAATCAACCTCCACCATAAGGAATACTGCTTTTCAAACAAGGCGATGGGATTTGCTATGCTTCCTTACTACAACAAACAGTAATGTTTGGGCTTTTCAGCCACTGAGTTTAGAGTACCCTGAGAGCTTGATTTGGGTGCTTCTTAAGACTTCAAAATCAAAATACTGTATTAGAATGAAGAAGAATCAGGTGCATTCAGTCCCATCTACCAACTGTCTTTCTTGTCTTGAAATTTCTTCACATATTTCTGAATTTTGTTTGTAGCCTCATTTCAAGTGAAACAGTTTTGGGGGAGGGAAACTTTGGGGGGCCACTCTGTTCTATTTCATTGGCCTGTCTATTGCTATGCTAGTGCTATATCTCCTTAATCACTGAAGTTTGTCATGTAATTTAATATCTGCTAGGTCTAGTTTCTCATCATTACTCACTAAAAGGTTTTTAAGCAAAGGAGTAAAATGCTTACATTTGATTTTGAGAGACTTCATGCTGGTAATTTTTAGGATGGATTTACAGGAGACAGAATTAGAGACAGGGAAACTAGTTAGACTACAATGGTAGTGTAGTCTGTAGTTTGTACACACCTGTTTGTTCAGTAATCTAAGTGAGAAATGTTAAGGCTGGAGCCAGAGTAGAGATGGTTAGAAATAAGGAGAGGGATTTAAGGAGCGATCACTCAAATCAGCAGGATTAGATAATTGATATGATAACGGGATTTGTCATCGCCTGAAATGGAGAATACAAGGTCAGGGTGTGTATGGAAGAGCAAGTAAAGATTAATTCAGTTTGAACACATTGAATTTGTAGCATCTTTGTTACAAGATGGAAATGTCCACCAGACAGTTGGGAATATGTCTAAAAATTTGGGAAAGGATTGAACTAGAAATGTAGATTTGGGAGCCAATAGAATTAATTATAGCCATGCTATCACCTGGGAGAATATAAAGACTGAAAGGAGGAAGGGCCCAAGAATGGAAACTTCCAGAATGCCATTAATGAAGAGGTTGGTGGGGATCTCTAATCATCAGGGAAACGCAAATTAAAACCACAATGAGATATCACTTATCTCCAGTGAGACTGGCCTTTATCAAAAAGTCCCAAAACAATAAATGTTGGCGTGGATGTGGAGAGATAGGAACACTCATGCACTGTTGTTGGGACTGCAAACTAGTGCAACCTCTGTGGAAAGCAATATGGAAATACCTTAAAGAGATACAAGTAGATCTACCATTTGATCCAGCAATCCCGTTACTGGGCTTCTATCCAAAGGAAAAAAAGACATTCTATGAAAAAGACATCTGCACTAGAATGTTTATAGCAGCACAATTCACAATTGCAAAGATGTGGAAACAGCCCAAGTGCCATCAATACATGAGTGGATTAATAAAATGTGGTATATGTATACCATGGAGTACTATTCAGCTATAAGAAACAATGGTGATCTAGCACCTCTTGTATTTTCCTAGACAGAGCTGGAACCCATTCTACTGAGTGAAGTATCCCAAGAATGGAAAAATAAGCACCACATGTACTCACCAGCAAATTGGTTTCACTGATCAACACCTAAGTGCACATATAGGAATAACATTTATCAGGCATAGGGCGGATGGGAGGGGGGAGGAGGGGATGAGTATATACATACATAATGAGTGCAATGCGCGCCATCTGGGGGATGGACACACTTGAAGCTCTGACTGGGGGTGGGGGGCAAGGGCAACGTAGCCTAAACTTTTGTACCCCCATAATATGAAGAAATAAAATAAAGTAAATTCTTTAAAAAGTGTTATGTCTATGTATTAAGTAATAACTTTATCCTCTAACTTTAAACTAAAAAATATTTCTAGAATAGAAACGTATGAAGACGGTGGATTTTCAAATGCCAAGGAGAGTGTAGCCTTGATGTGTGCTGATACTGGAACTGCTGCGGTCAGCCTGGCTACAGATTCCATTGCTCCTGTGTGTGGCCTGCTGATTTTGACCAAATATCATTTTAGCATCTAACAGCATATTGTCTGCACTGTATTTCAGACAGTTTCATCCTTCAACATGCTTTCTTGCAAATATTTAATCAAATATTACACTGTTTTTTAAAGTCTAAAATGAGGACAGAGTAAGATTTGCAGAATATGTACTTGTTTATATGACATAGTTTGTGTCCACCCTCAGATGCTTGTATCCTGGAATCTTAATCTTCAACGATAGTTTACTTCTGTGAGTTACATGTACTGCTCATTGAATATACACGTGATTCCCAGATTTCTTACCCACTCTTAGTTAGGTGGGTCATGGGACTGCTTTTGGCGAGTGGCCAAAGAGCAAAAGTGACGCGGAGAGCTCCCAAAGCCAAGCATTTAAGAGCCCATTTTAGAGACCCTCGAAGCATGTATATAGAGATGCCTGGATCCCCAAATCACTATTTGGAAGAGAGTTGCCTTTAAGAGCTGCCAGGCCCACAACAGATTTGTGGGAGAGAGAAATAAAGTTTTATATGTTAACTCACTGAGGTTTCAAAGCTTGCAAGTCAATTTATTTTAACCAAACTAAAACAACAATCACGTGTATGATAAAAAGATACATATATTATTTGGAGAAGATAGCTTTAGTATGCATTGATTTTCAAATAATAAAAACCTAGAGTTAGCTTAGGGTTCAGTGATTTAATTTGTGTCATCTAACAATAGAATCTGAGGGTTGGAAGTAGTGTCAAAAGCTAAGTAGTTCAAGCTCGCTCCTGCCTTCCCCCTCTAGGAATCCTCTTTCAGGTTTCCCTGGCTGTTGATCAATCAGACTCGAAAACTTCATTCAGTGAATGTTTGTTGGGTGTATGATGTACGCTTATCAACAAACCTGAAATTATACCCATGACATAGACATCATCCCTGCATTACAACCTAGTGATGGGCAATTTATTGCATCCTGACACAGAAACAGCAAAGCTTTTTCATAACTGCTGAAATCTGTCTTTTTTGACTTCCTAAATAGATAAACTTAAAGTTTATATTTGTACATTTGGAAATGATATGAAAAAATAATACCTTTTAATATGAGCTTATTAACTAATAGCGATAATTACAATCATTACCTCCCTCGTTTCCACCTCCTATGCCTTACTCCATTATCTTTCCCACACTTAAAAATATCAGATCCTTCACCAGTCCTTGCATGACCACCTTAGGAGGCTGCTCCCAGCTATGCGTGGCTTGCTGATTTTACAAAATGTTAATATCAGTTCATGCACTTTCTTCTACAATTCAAATGATTTCTCAACATGGCCACGGAAGTGTGGTGACCAGATCTGAATTTAACATGCTAGATGTAAGTGGCATAGAAACAAAGAGAAGAATTACTCATATTTTGTTTTCATTAATAAAAATTTAGTATCAATTAGTTTTGCTGAGGAAAATTGTATTGTACTGCTGATAATTTGCAGTCAGGTAAAATTTCAGTTTTCTTCACATTTTAAGCTGTTAAGCCATGAATTCACTTTATAGTAACCTCATGTTTTTGTTGAACCAATTACAGAATGCTGTTAAATTAAGTTTCATTTTATGGGTTTTAAATTATAGTTTTAGCCTGTTATAATTTCTGTGAAAGTTGATTCTTTCATTCAACATAATTTTGTCATTTTCCTCCTGGCGCATGTCACCCAGAATGATGAGCAATCTTTCAATAACTGCATCTGGGTAATTTACAAAACTGTTCAGAAAGATCAAGCCAAATTTGGAATGGCTTACCATGTTCTGTAAAACTTTCTAGTCAGAGTGCTGATTATGGCTGCAATTTTTCAACTTTTTTTTTTCAATGAACAATATGCTTATTTGCAGTTAAATGAAAATAAACATTGGATCTTGAAGTTTTAGAGAAGTGCCTCAGAGATTAAGTAGTTCAGTGGTTCTCAGCCTTGGCCTCCTATTGGAATCACTCGGCAACTTTTAAAAGCATTTAACGCTGCGATCTGATCTAGACCTATTAAATTCCATTCTCTGAGGGTGAAAGCAGGCCATCAGTTATTTTAAAAGCTCTCTAAGTGTTTCTAAAATGCAGTAAAGGTTGGGAGGATCTGATCTAGCTCAATCCTTGGTTAGTGATTATTTCTTTTACTACATAACACTTCTGTGCTGAGTTTACTGCATGCAAATTTTCAGCTAATTAATAGAAACACGTTAAATGGAAAATGTCTGATCAATCGTTAAACAGCAATTTAAGTGAAATCTACAACTAAAATTCCTATTTTGAAAGACAAAAACGAAAACCAATTTCTCTCAGAGGGTATGCGACATCCAAAAACTTGGCCAGGAATCAGAAGATCATGCTAGTCCTGGTGAGCGCACGCAGAGGAAAACCATCCCCTGCTTATAGATGGCAACTTTGGTTTCATCCAATAGTCTGAGTTCCCGCAGTCATGTGCTGCTTCTGCTTTAGCCCACTAGGGCAGAGTTTGAGAAGTTTCATGAAGCTTCATGATGTTCTTGCAGGCTAGTTGGACAATGAGAAAGAAAATATCATGTAGTCCAAACTCTTACATCCATGAAAGATCTCTTGGCCTTTGCTTGAGTATTTGCAGATTGTCCATTTGTGGTTGAAAAGCTCTTGTTATCAGAATGCTCTTCCTCATATCCAGATGCCCTCCTCACTTACTCCCCTTGGCTCTAGTACGGCTTCCTGGAGGAACACAGACTAAGTTAACTGCCTTTTTCTGTGTTAGAAATGCAAATGGATTGTAAGTTTCCTAAGTCTGGTCTTCAAAATAAACATTTCAGGTTTTCACAACCAGATTATTATCCTGTCCCCTGTGACTCTGCTTTTCTCAACTTTGTCAACATCACACTTCACAATGTGTCACCCAGAAAAGGAGATAGAACCACCTGGCTATGGCAGTGGTATGGTTGCCTCCTTTTATCTGATCACTCTGCTTCTAGAAATAAAGCCTAAGATTTCATCATCTTTGATAGGTGTCATACCCCAAAAATCAATAGATTGAACTGAAAAATCAATAGATTTCAAACCAGGCTGCACATTAAAATCACCTGGGGAAGCTTGTAGCCTTGACCAATTAAACCATAATCTCTGTGGGTAGAACCCAGGTATAGATATTTTTAAACGTTTTTGAGTGATTCTAATGTGCATCCAAATGAGTTCTGCTCTTAAATGAGGTTTCTGTCAAACCGTATGCAAATACAATTTTCTTATTGGTGTTCGAATATGGATAACAGGATTTTGCTCTGTTCCAGTTTAATTATCTCTGGTAATAGTAGTCCCATCATTTCCAAATGTAATTTTTAAGTTCAATTTCAACAAAGTGAGAATACTTAAAGTCATTATTTATGTCCATAAAATATTTAGATAAGTTTGTAAGAGATTTTGAAAAAGTATAAGATTAAATAATTTAATTTTAATATTTCTTATATTGTTGGATTTTGGCATATTATAATTTGTCTAATGTGTACCATAAATAAAAGTATCTTAAGATCACACTATGAACTTGGATGATCATTGATAGCAAATGACTTAGCCCAGTAAGAATGGGATCCAAAAATTCAAGGTCTTTCCAAGTAAAACAAGTTTTAATCCTATGCCAGTTCGTTCTCTTTTTATTTAAACCACTGGGTTTTAAGGCCTAACCAAAATAAATAACTTTTTATTCTTTTGACTTTTGATATCTTTTAGCTATTAAAAGGAGTGTTTCAGAAAGCTTGGCAGAAAACTTTCAATCTTTCAAATCTGAAATTAATTATAGTGTTGAATAAGAGTTAATATGAACTGTAGTGATTTAAATTTGTGTCCTTGGGTCATTTGGCAAAGGCATTTTTTTCCAAAGTTGTTGAGACTGCCTGAATATTGCAGCAGAGTGAATAGAATACCATAAAAATCAATGTTATTAGCTCTTCATCTAAAAGGCAAGGAGCAGTCCTCATGTGGTATCTCCCATTATTCTTGTAATATTGAGTACAGTGTTGATGATAAAGTACAATTTGAAGGCACTAGTTCATAAGCTAAAGTATGGTACATCTATATTCATAATATCTGTCACATCCACTTAAAATGAATTAGAAATAGTCCAAAGGAATAATGTTGATATCATTAAAGTGAAGATAAGAAAGGTCAGAAAACATTTAGTGAAAGTGATGATAAGTTTATTGTAGCTGATACAAAACTTATCATTAAGCTCTCTTGATAGCCAACGCAGAAGAAACACAATGGATTATCTATAGAGAGATCTTTTCGTATTGCCACAGAGGTATTCCTCTCTCCCCGGCCAACCATCATCTTTTCTTTGTCTGTACATATTAGACCTTCACCTAGAGTATTGCTTTCGACTCTGAGTTCTAATCCTCCCTATGCTTAAATTCTCCAAGTTTGTCAAGTAACAAGTTAACATCGATGTCTGTTTTGCTTTGACTTTTTCCTTTCAGATTTGTAAACCAAGGTCTATTTTGAGCCTATGGACAAGCCATAGACTCTACTTACTAGAACTGGATTTGTCTTGTTCTTTCTGTCTGAATGTCTTTCTAGATATCTTGATTCTCATAGTTGTCACCCTAAAACTGGGGTCTTGTTAGTGATTAGAAGTCACTTTGTACTTTAGAAAGATATCAGTTAGACTGCAACACAAAAGATTATATTAACAAATCAGCCTCAAAACACAGTGTCTTAAAATTCCAGTAATTTATTTATTTATGTGTTTTGAAACAGAGTCTCACTCTGTTGTCCGGGACAAGTGCCATGGCATGAGCCTAGCTCACAGCAACCTTAAACTCCTGAGCTCACGCAATCCTCCTGCCTCAGCCTCCTGAGTTGCTGGGACTATAGGCGCGAGCCACCACACCCAGCTAATTTTTTGTTTCTATTTTTAGTTGTCCGGCTAATTTTTTTTTCTTTTCTATTTTTAGTGGAGATGGGATCTCGCTCTTGCTGAGGCTAGTCTCCAACTCCTGAGCTCAAACAATTCACCCGCCTCAGTCTCCCAGAGTGTTAGGATTACAGCAGTGAGCCACTGTACCTGGCTAAATTCCAGTAATTTAATCTCATGGATCTGTGGGTCTGCTTAGTTTAGTGGGATTTTCTCTGCTACATATCTCTTATCTTCCTTCCAGGCATAGTGGGCTCCCCCCAGCAATGTTTTATTCATGGCAATAGCAGAAGTATGTGGGCAAGTAGCCACATACAAGGCATTTAGGCTTAGAACTGGTACATGGTCAATTCACCTTATTCTTCTGCCAAAGCAGGGCATATAGCAGAACCCAAATTGAGGGATAGAGAAAACATACTTGGAACCTTACTAGGAGAAACAGCAAAGTCACATGGCACAGAATGGTAAAGCAGGGAACGTTGTTGAAAGGTATAAAGTGTTATTTAAGCACATTAGAAATTATTATTGCAATTAAAAATTAATTGTGTTAATGCATTGCCTAATTACTATTATAATATTCATCAATAGGCTGCTGCTTCATTTATCAATTCATCTCTTTCAACAAATGTTTTAGGGCCCGGTCAGAAAAGCATTTACGTTTTCTTCAGACTCATCACATAAAAATCACATAATGTTAGGCAACTCACTTAAGATTTTTTTTAAAAAAACTTTCTCTTGGGTGTATAGCTCTATAAGTTTTAACATATACATAGATTTTTGTAACAACCACCATAATAAGAAAATAGAACAGCCACATTACACCAACCAAATTCCTTTTCATTTCTCCTTTATAGTTAAAGCTGCCCCCTATCTGCTAACACCAACTAATCTGTTCTCATTCCATATTGTTTTGCCTTTTCTAGATTGGCATATGAATGGAATCATACAGTATGTAATCTTTTGACAATGTTTCTTTCACTCAGTATAATACCTTTGGGAATTCATTCATGCTGTTGCATGTATAAATTGTTTCTCTTTTTTGTTGGTGGTAATCCATTGTATGGCTGAATCAGTTTTTAATCCATTTACTTATTAAAGGACACTTGGGTTGCTTCCAGTTTTGAGTGACTACAAATGAAACTTCTATAAACATTCATGTACATGTTTTGTGTAAGGTTTTCATTACTCTAAAGTAAATAGCTAAGAGTGGATTGCTGTATCAAATGGTAAGAAGCTTCTTTTTTTCATTCCACTGTATTTATCTTTTTTAAGATTATTCCAATGCATTATTTGTTTTAATTTATCTAATAGTTTTTTGAATATCGTTTTGTATATTTCCCCAGTGGCTTCCCTAGAGATTACAATATGCATTCTTAACTTTTCACTTTATACTTACAATTAATATTTTACTGTTTCTAGTCAAACTGTACCACCATATCCCCTGTTATGTTTAATATTCATTAATTCTATATAAATTGAACAACCCATCAGACAATGTTATAATTTTTGCTTTCAACAATTGTACATATTTTTAGAGACTTAGGAGAAAAAGTCTATTATATTTATGTAGAGATTTACCGTCTGTGTTACTCTTCCTTTATTCCTGAAGTTCTAAGTTTCCCTCTGGTATTTTCTTCCTTCCACCTGAAAAACTTCTTTTTGTATTTCCTTTATAGCAGATTTGCTGGTGATGAATTCTCTTAGTTTTCATTCATCTGAGGCCATTTTTGTTTTACCTTCATTTTTGACTGCGGATTATTTTTACCAGATAAGAATTCTAGGTTGACAGTTCCTTTCTTTCAGTATAGTAAAATTTTTACTCCACTGCCTTCCTTCTGATGAGAAATTCAGTCATTCAAATAGTTATTCTCCTATATGTAATGCATTAATTTTTTTTGGCTCCTTTCAATATTTTTTCTATATCTTTTTTTTTTATTTTGATTTTGATATGTATGAGTATAGATTTCTTTGAGTTTATTCTGTTCGGGGTTTGTTGAACTTGAATTAGTAAATTTGTATCTTTGTACAAATTTGGAAAGTTTATAGGCAATGATTTCTTCAAAAAATTTTTCTGTACCACAATCTTTCTCTTTTCTTTCTGGGATTCCAATGACACAAAATGTTAGACCTTTTGATATTGTCTCCAGGTTCCTGAGACTGTTCACTATTGTTTTTTTTTTTCAAATTTTTTCCTATTGTTCAAATTGGATAATTTCTACTGATTTATCTACAAGTTCATTAAGTCTTCCTCTATTGTCTCCATTCTGCTATTCAATCCATCCAGTGCTTTCTAAAAAAAAATTAGAAGATTTAAAATATTTTAGCAGATTTAGCAGATTAACCATTAATAAAAATTAATGGTTGTGTTTTTCAGTTCTAAAATTTCCAATTGATTCTCGTTTATAACGTCTATTTCTCTGTTGAGACTATCTTTTCATTTGTCTTAAGAATCTTGTTACTTATTTGAGCATTTTATCATAGCTTCTTTGGGTTCATATTGGGTTGGTGTCTGTTGATTTTCTTTTGGTAATTTTTCATATTTTTCTGGTGCTTTTATGTGTTGAAACATTTTAGATTGGAGAGTGAACATTTTGAATATTAAGTTATAGGGGTCTGGGTCTGTACTGAATCCTATGGAGAATGCTCTGTTGTTGTTTTGTTTTGTTTTAGTAGGGAATTGCTCCTGTGTGGTGCTGGCTGCAATTTCTGTGTGTTCATGTGGACTGTTCTTCAAGTGTCAGTATATTTTTCAGAGTCTTTACAACACTGTTCAGCTCTCTCCTGCGCAAGTGCCACCCATGGGCCAGTCTGAGGCCTGGGTCATAGTCTACCTCATGCTTCAGTTCTCAAAGCTGCTTAGGGTCAGATCCACCACTCAGCTCAGGGATGAGCCCAAGAGTTCATAGAAAACTTCTTGGGATTCCGTTTGAGCTCCGTTATCTCCTGTTTTCCCCAGACTCTCTCACTCCCAGGGTGCTTCCTTCTTGGTTTTCTTCTCAGTTAGTGTGTTTCTTACATTGGAGATAAAGCCTATGTCTTTAGGAAAGTTTTACCTAAATCCCGATGTATTAACACTTTCTGCTTGTTTCAGTTAAAAAATAATTTTTAGAATTTAGGAACATAATACAATAAGTTTCATGTATGTAATCTCATTTTTCTGTTGACTCCCTAATTATTTCCCATCTATAATGGTTAAAATTAGAATAATTCAAAATAGTTTATCTCTTCTACTTGAGACTTTTATATATTAAAAAAAATATATGCAGAATCTAAATTGCTTAAAAATGAAACGAATATTTTCTCCCGTTCTGTAGGTTGTCTGCTCTCATGATAGTTTCCTTGGCTGTGCAGAAGCTTTTTAATTTGATCAGGTCTCATTTATTTATTTTCATTGTTGGTGTGTTTGCCTTTGGGGTCTTCTTCATAAATTCTTGCCCTAGGCTGATGTCTATAAGAGTTTTTCGAACATTTTCTTCTAGAATTCTTATAGTTTCATGCCTTAGGTTTAAGTCTATTATCCACCATGAGTTGATTTTTGTGAGAGGTGAAGGGTGAGTGGTGCGAATCCTGTTTCAGTCTTCTACATGTGGCTATCCAATTTTCCC
>CAUYSK010116248.1:0-11575 GCA_963575035.1 Avahi laniger
GGCGCATGCCTGTAGTCCCAGCTACTCGGGAGGCTGAGGCAGTAGGATTGCTTGAGACTAGGAGTTTGAGGTTGCTGTGAGCTAGGCTGACGCCATGGCACTCGCCCCAGGCAAGAGAGTGAGACTCTGTCTCAAAAAAAAAAATAAAAAATAAAAAATAAAAAATAAATAAATATCAGGATTCATGTAGATTAAAAGTTAAGGATGGAAAAATTATATCATGTTAAGGTAATCAAAAGAAAGCTGAATTATATAATTTCAAACAAGAACAAAGATTATAAGGAATAAAGAGGGGCATATATAATGATAGAATTAATTTTCCAAGAAAACAATCCTTAATATACCAAGATATACTACATTCTGGGTGAAAAAACAAAACTCACAAACTTAAAAGAATAGAAATTATACAAAGTATGTCCTCAGACCACATGAAATTAAATTAGAAATCAATAACAGATAGCAGGAAAAATCCCCAAATTTTGGAGAGCAAACAAAATGCTTATAAAAAAACACCTGGGTCAAAAAAGTCTTGAGAGAAATTTTTAAAATATTTTGAACTAAATGAAAATATATGTTACTAAACTTTGTGAGATGCAGCAAAAACAGTGTTTAGAGGGAAATTTATAACATTAATGCATATATTACAAAAGAAGACCTAAAAGCAGTATACTAACTTTCCAGCTTAGGAAAGTAGGAAAGAAGAGCAAATTAAGCCTAAAGAAAGAAGAAAAAGTATAATACAAAATGAGAGTATACATCAATGAAATGAAATTGAAATAGGAAAGCAGTAAATGAAATCAGCAAAAGCAAAAACTGTTACTTTTAAAAGATCAATAAACTAAAAAATAAAAATAAAAAACTCTAGCCAGACTAACCAAGAAATAAGAGAGAAGATACAAATTACCTAACTCAGAAATGGAGGACAGTTCATTATTAGTTATTCCATGGGCATTAAAAGGATGATAAGGGAACACTGAAAAATTCTAGGTTCACACATTTGAGAACTTAGTTAAAATGGACCAATTCCTTGAAAACAGGAAACTACCAATCTTCACACAAGGAAAAAATAGATCAGCTGAGAAGACCCATATATATTAAAGAATTTTAAATAATTAATAATCTGTCAAAATAGAAGACACCAGACCCAGATGGTTTTATTAGTAAATTCTAATGAAGTCTGGCATTTAAGGAAGAAATAATTTTAATTCTCCACGGTCTCATCTAGAAAATGGAAACAGAGGGAACACTTCCTAACTCATCCTGTGAGGTCATCATCACCTTACTACCAAAATCAAAGATATCTGAAGAAAGAAAAACTATAGACCAATATCTCTCATGAATATTAATGCAAGTATACTCGACAAAATATTAGCATGTACGACAATATATACTAAAAAATACATCATTACCAAGTAGTATTTATTTCAGATATGGAAGACTAATTCAACATTTGAAGATCAGTCATTGTTACCCACCAATAAAGAAGGTAAAGAAGAAAAATCATATGACCATTGGCATTGACACAAATAAAGCATCTGAAAAAATCCAACATCCATTCATGACAGAAACTCTCATCTAATTAGGCATAAATGGGAATTTCTTCAGCTTGATAAAAAAAAAATCTACAAAACCCCTAAAACTAACATCATACTTAATGGTGACACTGGATGCTTTTCAAGTAGGAAAAAAGGTAAGAATGTCCTGTCTTACCACTTCTATTTGATGTTTTATTAGAAATCCTAGCTAGTACAATAACACAAGAAAAAAAAAAGGTATATGAATTGGAAAGAAAGAAAACTATCATTATTCCCAGAGGACATGATTGTCTATATCGAAAATCATAAATAATCTACAAACCCAAATTCCTGGAAAAATAAATGAGTATAGCACGGTTGTAGGATGCAAGTTCAAGATACAAAGTCAGTTACTTTCCTATATACTAGCATGAATAATTAGAATTTGAAATTTTAAAATGCCATTTATAATAACAAAATAAAAATACTCATGTATAAGTCTAACAAAATATATAAACTCTATATGCTGAAAGCTACAAAACTCTGATATAAGAAATCAAATAAGATTCAAATAAATGGAGCACTATCTCATGTTTATGGATTGGAAGACAATATTTTCATAATGTCAATTCTTTCCAACTTGATCTATAGATTCTGTGCAATTCCAATCAAAATCCCCACAAGCTATTTTTAAATATCAACAAGCTAATTCTAAAATTTGTAAGGAAAATTAAAGGAACTAAAATAGCCAACACAATTTTGAAGAATAACAAAATTGGAGGACTTAACACTATCTAATTTTGAGACTTGTTATAAAGAGGTAATAATCAAGACAGCCTGCTATTGGTGAAAGAATAGACTCATAAACCAATGGAATAGAACAGACAGCCCAGAATTAGACTAAAAAAATTATATAACCAACTGATTTTTGCAAAGGTACAAAGACAATTCAATGGAGACAAGTGGTCTTTTCAAGCCATAGTGCTGGAACAATTAGATGTCCATATGCTTAATCTGACCCTAGACATAGACATTACCCACTATACACAAATGAACTCAACGTAGATCATAGACTTAAATGTAAAATGTAAAACTATAAAATTTCTAGGAGAAAAACCTATGTAAACTTGAGCATGCAATGAATATATAGATACAACACCAAGAGCACCAACCTATGAAAGAAGAAAAGGTAGATAAATTGGACTCTAAGATTAAAATGATTAGGTTTCTAAATTTTTCATTTGTATTTTTTCATATTCATTATTTTTAATTGACAGATAAAATTGTATGTACTTATCATGCAAAACATAATATTTTAAAATATATATAACCTACATAGTTATTATATTTCGTGATGAGAGCACTTATCCACTCATAATTTTTCAAGAAAATAATAATAGCTTTAGTAGTACCTCTCCTTTCTAATTAATCTCCAGTGTAAACAATAAATATCACTACAGACAAAGACTGTATGAAAGTAGTGTTTTTATTTGGAAAAGAATTTGGTGTTGTTTACTCTGTAAATCTGTGTATAGAAGACCTTCACTGCCCAGATTGGTGATTATTCAAATTCAAGACATTGATTCTCCTCTCTGTCCCAGGGCAAGTAATTTGGGAATTCAGAAAACTAAATTATTTACTAAATTATTTACTAAATTATTATTTAAGGGTGCATTTGTTGTGGAAGAGAAACAATAAGAATGCTTTGTTTCTGTTATGTCCAATTTTCTTAAAGATTATAATTATTTCTCTCCCAGTTCTTTCCCAACTAGAATACTTGGAACTTTTTAAACTGACAGTGTAAGTAAGTTGATAAAAAAATAAATAGCTTAGAAGAAATCAAAAAAATAATTTATAAGAGCTTAATTTTCTTATCCCAAGATGATGAATTTTAATTTAAACCTGTGTGCTGCTCAATGAGTTATAAGACACATTAACATATATTATCTTATTTAACTGTCTCAAAAACCAAAGGAGGTACAAACATAATATTTTATACTTGTTTTGCAAATGAGATAATTACATATTTGAAAAAATATAAATCTAGGTTATATATCAAGTAGCAGTAGGACTGAAGTTCCAGATGTAAATCCACAATACATTTTATTTTTTGCAAAGCTATAATACAATTATTCTAGTTCTTACAATATTTTAGAGAAATTTATATTGTGTCATGAATTCTGTGCATTTATTCATTTTTCTTATTATCTCACACCAGAATTAAGCAAGCTTTATTGCCCTCTTTCACCTATTAGCATCATATAAATCAAAGTAAGGCTCTTTTGTTTTAGGATTAAGATTCTGACATCTAAAAAATTAAATGAACAACTTGGCTACAAAAAATATTCTGAGGGCTTATTCCATGCTAATTCCTGTGTAAGATTCTGGTGATAAAAACTTGAATAAAATATAATCCCCTACTTTGATGAACATAAGTCTAGTGGAAGAAACAGAGTTGTACACAACTAATTTCATTAAAATGTGTGAGGTGCAATGATAGAAGCATGTGTTATAATAGCACAGAGGAAAGACACACAGCGGTGTGGATAGGTGGCCAAAAAGTATCCCATGATGACAATGTGTGAAAGTGTGTTGTACATATACTTCTGGAGTCTGTGCAGCATAAATAGCTTCAAATAGCCTGTGGAGTGTAAATAACCAAAGTGGTTATTTAGTTATTTGAATAACCAAACTGGGAAGGGGATTCCGCTCCATCTAAACTGATGATTCTGTATATCAGGATCCACTATATGTTCTATGGAGAGACACCCAGGACAAAAATGAAAGCAGCAGTGTTTTGACTATTGTGGTATATTTGGATAAGTTTTTCAGATATAGATATGGCTTTAATCTTAGACTTAGACTTAGTTTGAAAATGTGCCAACTATTATACCCACCTATTAAGATGGGGAAATAAAGCATTAAAATTTTCCAAGTATATGAGTGGTGACATACATCTGAAAAGTGTCTCTTCTTGTCATTGTCTTAATAAACTTAAAAGCTTCTTTTGGAGAAGTTTCTCTTTTTTATTTATTGACTATCCCTCCCGGTATTCTCTGCATTGAATGACTGCAATACATGTTTTGCCTTTCATTCTGCAAAGGCTGGCAATAGGCCTCAAGTGAAAATACTACACAGCAGTAATGAGATGGGGATTTTCAGTGGAAGTCTTATAAAGGCAAATTTGATTTTGACTCAGGCATTGACCTTGCATCACGGTGCATTGAAATGACCTTTCTTCATCCTGATGAGAGTCTTTCTAAAATAGGTCAGACACAGAATACTGATTTTTATGTTTAATTTTGTTATGATGACCATGATAATATTGATTTTGAGGCGTTTTGTTTTTTCATTTTTTCATGTCTACAATCTTCTCCCACCTGTGTGTGGTCCTAGGATTCTTATGATATGCAAAGACAACATAACCAGAATTTGTTTTTAAACAACTATATTGTAATTATGGTGAGCACTAGAAAGACAGCTACATTCTATCCTTAGGAGAGCTGCACTTTACTACCTGGTGTAGTGATAAAGGTTGTTTAGAAGATATCCTTAGTTAATTCTTTCATTCACAAAGCACAAAGCACTTTACTTCATAAAGCACCTTATTGGTTGCTTTCTAGCTTTGGCCATTGGGAGCCCTTGCAATTGGCTCCTATGTTCCTTTGACATACTTTATCATGGGTTTTTGCTTGGGTTTGGTTTTTTGGCCCTTACCTTCTGGCACTACAAAATTCTCATCTTTTATATGTCCCATCTCCATCCAATAGTCAGCTCTTTCTTCAAGGAGCCCTGGGTCCCTCAATTTTATACTTCCTGAGCATTAGGTCTGCCATTGCTACAAGGGTGTTATTTCTAGACCCTCTCAGATAACAGAGCAAGGAAATATATATGTGTATATACTAACTTGCATATATACACACCTATATAAATATTTCCATATGCAACCATCTGTGTCTACGTCAAGTCAAAACATGAATTCATACTGATGTCTCCAATTCTAATCCATTGATCATTCTAAGTTTCTCCACTTATTTGTAAAATCCCATGCCAACAGTGAGAAATCTGTCTGCAACCACCTGACATCAGTTTACATAATCATCCAATTTAAGTATACATCTATGTAAGTGCCACAATTACTAATCCATGGAGATGGAAAATAAGTTTATCAACTGGATAGTTTATTTTGCTTTTAGTTTCATAGACTCCACTCATTTCACCTCTTTTACTTCAGTGAGATTGTATCATACATTTGTAATACAGTTAGTTTTTTTCTATCATAGTCTGCATTTTATCCTGGGATCCCCTGACCTCTGAAATATTTTCTTTTGTAAATTTGCATGAATTCAGATGTACTCTGTGTGGTAAATTTATATGTTTTTTGACAAACATATAGTTTCTTTATAGTATCACAGTGAATTTTCCTAAAAAATGAATTCCCTGTTCTACACTCATTCAAACTTTACCCACATGAAACACATTTTTGTCTTTCAAGGAATTGGGTTCATTTTACCTAAGTTATCAAATGTGTGAGCATAGATTTTTTTTTCATCGTGTTCCCTTGTTATCCTTTTAATGTCCATGGAATAAATAACAATAAACTGTCTTTCATTTCTAAATTTGTAATTTGTGTCTTATTTTTTTTTCTTGGTTAATCTGGCTAAAAGTTTTGTTTTTGTATGTGTGTGTGTGTGTTGTTTGTTTGTTTTTTTTTTATCTTATTGCTCATTTCAAAGTACGAACTTTTGGTTTTTCTGATTTTCTTGACAGTTTTCCTATTTACAATTTCATTAATTTCTGCTCTAATTTTGTATTAGGTTCTTTATTCTTGCTTTGGGTTTAATTTTCTCTTTTCTTTCAGATTCCTAAAATGGAAAGTTATTTTAGATCTTCTTTTCTAATATTTACATTTAATGCTATAAATTTCCCTCTAAGCACTGTTTTTGCTGCATTCTGAAAATTTTGGTAAGATGTACTTTCATTATCATTTCCTTTGAAATATGTTGAAATTTCTCTCAAGACTTCTTTGACCCAGGTGTTATTTATAAGTGTTTTGTTTGCTTTCCAAAATTTGGGAGTTTTCCCAGCTAGATTTCTTCTATTGATTTTTAATTTAATTTCATGTAGTCTGAAATATACTTTGTATGATTTTTATACTTTTAAATTTTTAAAGTGCATTTTATTATCCAGAATGTCATCTATCTTGGTAAATGTTCCATGTGAGCTTGAGCTCTACATTGCTACCATTGGATGGAGTATTGTATAAATGTCAGTTAGATCCAGATGACTGATGGTGTTTTGCAGGTCATCTATATATATCCTTAGTGATTTCTGCCTGCTCTGTCAAATACTGAGAGAGGAATATTGAAGTATGCAACAATAATAGTGGACTTGTCTATTTTTCCTTCAATTAGAGATTGTTATGTTTTACTGGGGAATTGACCCATATATCATTATGCAATGACCCTCTTTATCACTGATAAATTTTTTGTTATGGAGTCTGTTTTGTCCAAAATTAATATTAGTACTTCAGCTTTCTTTTTTTAGTGTCAACATAATGTATCTTTCATCATTCTTTTACTGTTAACCTATCTGAGTCTTCATATTTAAAGTCAGCTTATTGTAGACAACATATAGTTGGGTCTTTTCTAACAACTTCTGCCTTTTGTTTGGTATATTTGAACATTTACATATTTACTTACTTATTTATTTATGAGACAGGCTCTTACTCTGTTGCCCAGGCTGGAGTGCAGTGGCACAATAGCTCACTGTAACTTCAAACTCCTGGGCTCAAGGGATTCTCCTGCCTCAGCCTTTCAAGCAGCTGGGACTACAGGCACATGCCACCACACTCAGCTAATTTTTCAAATTTTTGTAGAGACAGGGTCCCACTGTGTTGCCAGGTCGGTCTCAAACTCCTGTACTCAAGCAATCCTCCTGCCTAGGCCTCCTTGGGATTACAGACATGAACCGCCATGTCCAGCTGAACATTTACATTTAAAGTGATTAATGATATAATTCAATTAATATCTACCAGGTTTGGGTTTTCCATTCAGTGCATTTGGTTTTTGTTTCTTCCTTTTTCTAATTTTTTTTTTTTTTTTTTGAGACAGAGTCTAACTCTGTTGCCCTGGCTAGAGTGAGTGCCGTGGCGTTAGCCTAGCTCACAGCAACCTCCAACTCCTGAGCTCAAGCAATCCTACTGCCTCAGCCTCCTGGGTAGCTGGAACTACAGGCATAAGCCACCATGCCCGGCTAATTTTTTCCATATATGTTTAATTGTCCAGATAATTTCTTTCTATTTCTTTTTTTTTTTTTTTCAGTATAGACGAGGTCTCGTTCTTGCTCAGGCTGGTCTCAAACTCCTGAGCTCAAACAATCCGCCCACCTCAGCCTCCCAGAGTGCTAGGACTATAGGCATGCCTTCTTCTATTTTTAGTTGAGTTTTATATGATTCCATTTTATCACTTCTCTTCATGTACCAATTATTCTCCTTTTAATGCATTTTTAATGGCGACCCTAGAGTTTACAATATACTTTTTTTTACAAATCTAAGTCTACCTTAAAATAAACTCTACGACCTCATGTATAATACAGATATCTAGGTGCTTTATAATAGAATATTACCAGTTCTTTCCTCCCATCATTCATGACATAGCTGTCATTCATTTCATGCATTAATATAATATAATGTCTCAATTCATTGTTACTATTATTGCTTTAAACAATCATTATCTTTTAGATCAATTAAGAACAAGACAAGGAAAATATTTTATTTTACCTTCATTTATTCCTTCTCTAACAGTGTCTTTCTTTATATAGACCTGAGTTTCTGACTTACATTTCCATGAAAAGTTGTTTTAATTTCTTGCAAGGAAATTCTACTGGTGATGAATTATCTCAGTTTTTGTGTATCTGAAAAAAATCTTTTTTTTCTTTTACTTTTGATTGACAGTTTAGTTGAATATAGAATTCTAGATTGCTGGATTTTTCTTTTCAACATTTAAAAAATTTTCTTTCACATTTGTGATTTCTGACAAGATATTTGCTATAATCCCTATCCATGTTACTGTACAAATAAGATATATTTTCACCCTCTAGCTTCTTTAAAGATATTATTGCCATCTTTGGTTTTCCGTAGTTCAAATATGACACGGTTAAGGTATTTGTGGGTTGTTTTTATTTTTTATTTGCTGTATTTATCCTGCTAATGTTCTGTGAGTTTCCTGTTTCCTGGATTTGTGATTTGTCTCTTGTTCATTTTGAAAAATCCTTGGCCCTTGTTACTTCAGATATTTCTTTTGATTCATTATCTCTTTCTTATTCTGTATTGTCCCATAGTCCTTGAATGTTCTGTTCTGTTTCACCGTTCCTTCTTTTCTTTTCTTTTCTTCTTTTCTTTCTATTCCCTTATTTTATTTTAGCATTTTACTTTGTAAAGTTTCTTTTGACATATTTGAAATCTCACTGATCCTTTTCTCAATATGTTTGGTTTACTTAAAACCCGTGACAAACCATCATTTTCGATGCAACATTTTTGATTTCTAACATTTCCCTTTACTTCTTTCTTAGAGTTTCTGTCTCTCTGCTTACATCTCTCTTCTTGTATGTTTATATTTTTTGCATTAGAGCACTTAACATGATCATCATAGTTATATTAAATTTCCTATGTGATAATCCAACATCTTTGTCCTGTCTACGTCTGTTCTAATGACTGCTCTGACTCTTCATACTACATTTTTTATTGTCTTTTGGCATGCCTTGCAATTTTTTCTTGAAATCTGAACGTGTTGTATCAGGTAATAAGAGCTGGGGTAAATAGATCTTAAGGTGAGGACTTATGGTCATCTGGGTAGAAGTCAGGCTGTGTTTAATGTTTGCTGTAGCTATAGATGGCGGAGGCACTATAGTCCTCTAGAGTCCTTGTTTTTGTCTCCCCTCTTGACTTTGATCTTCTTTAAGTACTGCTTCCCAGAGATAGTCAGTGTCTGCAGCTCTCTCAGCTGTAATCAGTGATATTATACTGGAGACCGGTTGGTAGTATAGTAAGGAGTGGGTGAGGGGGCTTTCTATAATTTTTAAATGAAACCTCCTGTTTTTCTCAGCCTGTATTTTGAGCCTGTGACCATCAAAAGTGTCTTCCAGTGGTACAGCTTTTTATTTCCTATTGCCACATTATTATCTAGATCAGTTTTATCAATGTGTAGTCTCAGGAACTTACCTGTCAGCATCACTTGGAAAATTGTTAGAAATGTAGATTCTTAGGCCCCACGCCAGACCTACTGAGTCAGAAACTTGAGAGGGTGGTGCCAAGGAATCTTCATTTTAACGAGCCTCCAGGTGATTCTGATGATATCTCAAGTTTAAAAAACTACCGATCAGCACTAAATTATAACTGGAAGTATTTATTCGAGTTATAATTGGCAAATTAAATTGTCTGTTAGCTTTGTACCTCTTGTTAAAGGAAGTGTTACTCAATTAGTCATTATTAATAATTCCATTACTCTAGAGATTATCTCAAGCAGTCACAAAATGAGCTCCTAAAATCATGCAAAATTTTGAATGTGTGAAAATAGAATGGCACATTTACTAATTTTAAGTCTTGTTGGGATTGGATAAAGAAGTTCATTTCAATTAATAAAATGTTTTTAGTTAAAATATATGAAATTTATTTTTTAACCTTTTCATTTTGAAATAATGTCATACTTGCAAATAGTACAAAAAATTACAATATATGCTTTATTCAGCTCCCACCAAAATTAATATTTTAAATAACCATAGTAAAATTATCATAACCAGAAAATTGAAAATGCTATTAAAAAATCTATAGACATATAAATTTCACTAATGATCCCATTAATGTCCTTTTTCTAACTAAAGATCTAACCCAAGATTGTACATTGCATTTAATGGCCATATCTCCTTAATCACTTCTCATTTTGGACAGTTCTTTGCATCTTTGATTTTCATGACCTTGACACTTCTGACCAGTGCCAGTTGACCAGTTATTTTGTAGTATTTAGGTTTGTCTAATGCTTTCTCATGATTAAATTTAATTTATGCATTTTTTAAAAGAACAGCATTGAAATGATATGTGCCCTTCTTCGGGCATCATATTAAAGCATTATTATTGGTGCTGCTAACTTTGATGACTTGGTTAAGGTGTCTGACAGATTTCTCATCTGTAAAGTTACTATTTTTTTTATAATTAATAAGCATCATATAGAGGAATTGCTTTGAAATTATAGAAATATACTGTTTCTCATGATATTTTTTCCATTAATTTTCAAATTCATTAATGATTCTTGCCTGCAAGTATGACTGATATATTGATCAAATGGTGATTTAAAAAATAAACATAATATTTTCCTCATTTGTGAATCAGAATTCTAATATAATGAAGAGTTTTTCCTTCCTCCACTTTAAATTTTTATTCAGTTATATACTTACACTAGTACAAACTCATAGAAATTTATTTTATTCTATGGGTTATGCTCCATCACTGTCATTTATTTTATTGCTCAAATTATCCCAGGTATAGCCACTGGCTACCTCGAGTTGGCTACAGTGCTTTTCAACACACCCTCATCATTTTCTGAGCACTTCCTTACTTTCTGGTACCACAAGTTATTCCAGGATCATTTTGTATTTTCTCTGTCCCAACCTTGAAATCTGCCATTTCTCACATACACACAAATCATTTTATTTAAGGATATCCAAATGGGGAAAGAGGAGGTCAAATTATTACTTTTTTCTCATGATATGATCTTCTATCTAGAAAAATCCAGAGATTCCACCAAGAGACTCCTGGAATTGGTAAATAAATTCAGCAAAGTCTCAGGCTAAAAATTCAATGTATACAAATCAGTAGCATTCTATACACCAACAACAGTCAAGCTGAGAATCAAATCAAAGATTCAATACCCACCAGCAGTGTGGTGGGACTGCAAACTAGTGCAATCTCTGTGGAAAGCAACTGGAGATACCTTAAAGAGATACAAGCAGAACTACCATTTGATCCAGCAATCCCATTACTGGGCATCTACCCAAAAGAACAAAAG
>CAUYSK010116249.1:0-33131 GCA_963575035.1 Avahi laniger
AACAAAATGAGAGGAATGGGTTTAAAAGATAATCTTAAAGATGTATAAGAATAAAGAGGGGCTGGGCATGGTGGCTCACGTCTGTAATCCTAGCACTCTGGGAGGCAGAGGCGGGTGGATCGTTTGAGCTCAGGAGTTCGAAACCAGCCTGAGCAAGAGTGAGACCCCGTCTCTACTAAAAAAATAGAAAGAAATTAGCTGGACAAAAAAAAAAAAATATATATATATATATATATATATATATATATAAATTAGCCGGGCATGGTGGTGCATGCCTGTAGTCCCAGCTACTTGGGAGGCTGAGGCAGAAGGATTGCTTGAGCCCAGGAGTTTGAGGTTGTTGTGACCTAGGCTGACATCACAGCACTCACTCTAGCCCAGGCAACAAAGGGAGACTCTGTCTCAAAAAAAAAAAAAAAAAAAAAAAGAATAAAGAGGATCCTAATATAATATCTAATATATTCTCTGAATCAATGTATAAGTTATACTGGTAAAACTGAAATAAAAGCTCTACCTTTTATCATTTACATACAATGAATCACTGACTTTCAAAGCTTTTATTCACATTATGTTGTGCGTGGACTTTTAGGGTTATGGATGATTTTCGTATGGTTATTTCCAAGTAGTGAATTAATCTGGATTTGGCTCAGGTAAAATTCTATAACATGTGTATCGAGCTGCAGCAGAAAGTACTTCCCAGAGGAGTCATTATCTTACCTCAACTACCTTTTCATTTGCGATTTCCAGCTGAGAAAGCAGCTCTTGGGTATGAAGTTTCTGTCGACTCAGCTCACTCCTATTAAATAAGAGAGCCCCCCGACAAAAAAAAAAAAAATCCATTAATATAATTATTCAAAATATAAAATGGAATTTTTATTAGCAAGACACATGTTCATGTTTTGAATAAAAATATCATCTTGATGTGCAAAATAAAGTTACTTATTTATAGATCATATCTCAAAGAACTCATTTGTTTCTTTATAAATATACATATATTCGGGATGTTGATTATAACTGCATATATATTTAGCACTATTGAACTGTACACTTAAAAATAATTAAGATGGTAAATGTTGGGTATTTTGTCACAATTAAAAAATTTTATAATTTTAAAAATCATAATTTATCACAATTAAAATGGTAAATTTTATGTATATTTTATAATAAAAAATAAAAAACATATTTTAAAGGTAGAAAAGTATCTTTAATATTATTATCTTGTGAAACTATTAGGCATTAAAATGAAAGTATACTCATGTTAAGCATATACAGTTTTTGTTATTACAAAAATCTCAAATGCTACCATGCTTCCTAGCTACAGTGTGCATTTTCAAGATTTATATACAGTGCTTCTTAAGGGAGCTCAATTCTTGGAAATTTAAGGTAACATTAATCATGACAACATAATTTCAATGTAGTATATTTAGGACTGTTATTTATGTTTTGGTTGTGTATGTACTATATTTTACTCATGCATATCTTTTATGCTTCATTAGCTGAAATTATCTTATGCACAAAACTGTCTTTTTTGTTGTTGTTGTTGTTCGACACATAGGCATTCTATTGCCTTTGGCCAAAGATCACTTCAAGAGTCTCAGGTTAAGAGTAAATACATTGTAGTCTTAAAATAACTTGAATCAGAGAAAAGATCAAATCAATTTCTGAGTATTAAAATAGTTGATTCAGTATTGGCTTTTATCCTCTGAATTTTTTTGTGCTTCTTACATCAATCAATAGATTAACACTTCCAAAATAACTTCAGGTTCGATTTTTTTCAAATTAGCTAACCCAAACAACCTAAAAACTTGTTAAGCCTCTCAGGTGTCCTATATTTGAGTGGATAGTTGTTAAAAGTCGCAAGTAATTTGTTATAAATATATAGGACAGAACAAAAAGTAATGCTGTCTACTACGGACAGAACAAAAAGTAATGTTGTCTACTACTCAATTACACAGATAATTACTGAATGCTCAGGATGGGCTGGGTACAAAAGCACATGACGGTAACATAGCTGTTGCCATCACAGAATTTACAGACTAAGAAGGAAACTGGTTACTCTAACTCAGTGGCTTTATCAATACACATTCACTGACCATGAGGAGTTTGAGTATCTATCATTAATTCCATGACAAACAAACCCAAATGTTTTATCTTAGTTTTACTTTGGTGGCAATGATAATAGAGAATAAATTATTGTGCTTAAAGTATACTGTACAGTTTAAAATTACTTCTCTCAAAAATAAGAAAAAAGAAAACAAAGAAGTCCAAAATGACTAAAGAGGCCAGTCTTTTGGGCAAATGTAATTAGAGGTAAAAATTATGCATATGCATATTAGTGCTGATGAAAAATAATCTGTGAGTACAATTGAGATTATGATGAGACAATGATCATGTTTATGAAGTTAGCCAACATTCAGTTTACACAAAACCTTTTCAGGAAAACACCTGTTGCATAATTTGATGCCTAAACCCTTCACTTACTTACCCAAGACAATTATCAGAATGATGGTAATGATTTTCCACAAGATTTAAAATCACAAAGATACAAATCATTAAATGAAAATATACTTTAAGTAACTTTTACTATGTAAGTATTTATCTCTTTGCATATCAAGCTCTGTTATCCCCACTGGATGGTAAGCAACTTTGTTATTCATCTTTGTAACCTCAACAGAGCTTGGCAACAGTGAAAATGATGATGATGGTGGTTTCAACAGCAAATACTTCATAGCGTTTGCTTACCATGTGCCAGGTACAGTTATAGGTATTTTCATAAATTGTATTTAATTTTCACAACTACCCTATGAAATCTCCATTTTTAGATTTGAGAAAATTAAAAGACAGAGAAATTTAAAAATAAAGTAAAATAACTTGCCTAGGGTCAAATATCTTGTCAGTGGTAGAATCAGGATTGAAAAACTTGGTCCTCTGGTTCCAGAGTCTATGCTCTTAACCACTGCCCTGTACTGCAACATGGCAGGCACCTGCTAAATGTTTGCTAAATGAATAAGTGAGCGAGGGTGGGAGGGGTGTGTGTATGTGAGAAGTGTTCTAGGAATATAAATATTTACATACTTACTTGTAAACCTAGCAAGTTAAATCTTTACTTCTGACTTCTTCCCTAAAAGTCCAGTCTTATATTTAAACTTAACACGTCTACAAAGCAGACAAAAACACACACTGGGGAAAAGAACCTTATTCAATATATGGTGCTGGAAAAATTGGATAGCCACATGTAGAAGAATGAAACAGGATCCACACCTCTGACCTCTCACAAAAATCAACTCACGATGGACAACAGTCTTAAACCTAAGGCATGAAACCATAAGAATTCTAGAAGAAAATGTTGGAAAAACTCTTACAGACATTGCCAAGGCAAAGAATTTATGAAGAAGACCCCAAAGGCAATCACAGCAACAACAAAAATAAGTAAATGGGACCTGATCAAACTGAAAAGCTTCTGCATAGCCAAGGAAACGATCATCAGAGTGAATAGACAACCTATAGAATGGGAGAAAATATTTGCATGCTACATATCTGATAAAGGGCTGATAACTACAATCTATATAGAACTCAGGAAAATCAACAAGAAAAAATTAAACAATCCCATTAAAAAGTGGGCAAAGAACATGAACAGAAACTTTTCAAAAGAAGACAGACTAATGGCCAAAAAACATGAAAAATGCTCAACACCTCTAATTGTCAGGGAATTGCAAATCAAAACCACAACGAGATGTCACTTAACTCCAGTGAGAATGGCTTTTACCAAAAAGTCCGATAACAAGAAATGTTGGTACATTGCTGGTGGGACTGCAAACTAGTACAACCTCTATGGAAAGTAATATGGAGATACCCAAGAGAATTCAGAGTAGAACGATCATTTGATCCAGCAATCCCACTACTGGGTTTTTACCCAAAGGAAAAAAAGACATCTGCATTATGATGTTCATAGCAGCACAATTCACAATTTCAAAGATGTAGAAACAACCTAAGTATCCATCAACACTTGAATGGATCAATGAAATGTGGTATATGTATACCATGGAGTACTACTTAACCATAAAAAATGATGAACTAATACCCCTTGTACTATCCCAGATGGAGCTGGAGCCCATTCTTCTAAGAGAAGTATCACAAGAATGGAAAAACAAACACCACATGTACTCACACTGAAATTGATGCTAACTGATGATCAACACTTGTGTGCACATATGGAAGTAAAACTCGTAGGGTGTAGGGCAGGTGGGAGTGGGTAGGAGGCGATGGGTAAATTCACACCTGATGGGTATGGTGCCTACTGGCTGGGGGTTGGGCATGCTCACAGCTCTGACTTAGGCGATGCAAAGGCAATACATGTAACCAAAGCATTTGTACCCCCATGATATTCTGAAATAGAAAAAATAATAACAAAGCCAAACAAAAAAAAATTTAAAAATAAACTTAACATGTCTAATATCAAACTTTTTGTATTATCTCAAAAACCTACTTCTCATCCTTCTGCTCAATTTTTATATTGACATCTCTGCCCTAGCTGCCTAGGTTAAAAACCTTAAAGTCAACTCCTTTTTCTCACTTTGTCTTAAATGCAACATCTCATTTGTCCCTAAATAGATTCTCTCCTTGAAATGTTTCTTACATCTACCTTTTACTTCTCAGTGTTATTATCATAACTCAAGTTCTTAGAACTTAATTCTTAAATTTATTGCAATAACCAATTGCTTGGGCTTCTCAATATCAAATGAAAAAAATGTATAAAACACTCTAGCACAGCACATATGGAAGTATTCAACCAATACAGTGGTTTTCTGTCTCTAACCCATATGTTACTAGCATATTTCTCTTTCTAAAACACCACTTTAACAATTTGTTTCCTTGAGCAATAACCTTCAGTGGCTCTCTGCTATTGGACAAAATAGCAGGAGGATTCAAAACCCTCAAAAATTTTGTGTAATTTATCTTTCCAATCCTATCTCTAATAGGAACCTTACACTTCAGTTGGGCTCTCACTGTTTCGAAAACAAACCATATTATGTATCACCTTCAAGCTAATGTTTATATTATTTTCTGTACCTTCTCTTTTAGATTTCCCATTAAAATTCTGCCCATTCTTTAAGACTTCACCCTTGCCCCATTTCTTTCCATGCTTCCTTCCAGTTTGTTTTAATCCAGATGGTTCTCTTCCCAAATCAAACCTTTATGATATTTATTTTATGTATAAGATATTAATCCTGTATTAAAAAGCTAATTAGTGGTTTACATATGTGTGTGTATAGATTTCTGTATATCATGTACACATATGTGTGTACATGATTTCCCTGAGTAGAATGGAAACTTTTAACAGGAGGATTATTTTTAGTTTCCACGGTTTCTACCACAGTGCTTTACACATAGGGATTCAACAAATACAGTCATGCATCGCTTAATGACAGAGATATGTTCTGAGAAATGCATTGTTAGGGGATTTCATTGTTGTGTGAACATCACAGAGTGTACTTACACAAGCCTAGATGGTGTACCCCACTACACGCCTAGGCTATATGGCATAGCCTGTTATTCCCTGGACAGCATGTTACTGTACTGAATACCGTAGGCAACTGTAACACAATGGTAAGTATTTGTGTATTTAAACATATCTAAACACAGAAAAGGTACAGTAAAAATATGGCATAAAATATAAAAAATGGCACATCTGTATGAGGCACTTACCAACAATGGAGCCTACAGTACTGGAAGCTGCTCTGGGTGAGTCAGTGAGTGAGAGGTGAGTGAATGTGGAGGCCTGGGACATTACTGGATGCTACTACAGACTTTATAAACACTCTACACTTAGGCTATATCTAAATTTATAAAGAAAATTTTCTTTCTTCAATAATAAATTAACCTGAGCTTATTGTAACTTTTTTACTTTATCAAATTTTTAATTTTTTTAAACTTTCGACTTTTTAATAACACTTAGCTTAAAACAAATATACAGTTGTACAAAAACATTTTCTTTCTTTATATCCTTATTCTGTAAGCTTTTTTCTATTAATTAATTAATTAGAGGCGAGCTCTCACTCTGTCACCCAGGCTGAAGTGTAGTGATGTGATCATAGCTTACTGTAGTCTCAAACTCCTGGGCTCAAGTGATCCCTCTGCCTTGGCCTCTGGAGAAGCTGGGACTACAGGTGTGCACCACCACGCTCAGCTAATTTATAACCTTTTTTTGTTTTTAAAATTTTTTTCTTTTTAAATTTTTGGTTAAAAACTAAGACACAAACACACACATTAGCTTAGGCCTGCCTACACAAGGGCAGAATTGTCTGTATCACTATCTTCAAGAGCTGAAGAGCAGGCCAGAAAGGGACAAGAGCGAAAAGCTGAAGAAGAAAGGATTCCTACGGAGAACACTCTGAGTGGAAATCCCCTCCTTAATCCCACTGGCCCATCCCAGCCTCAGGTCGACTTCAAAGTTAAAAAAGCCTCCACATCTTGTCCTATTGGAAGGTCTCCAGGGGCAATAACACGCGTGGAGCTGTCATCTCCTATGATAACAATGTCTTCTTCTGGAATACTTCCTGACGGACCTGCCTGAGGCTGTTACACAGTTAACCTTTTTTTTTTCCAATAAGTATAAGTAGTATACTCTAAAATATAAAAAATAAAAAGTATAGTAAATTCATAAACCAGTAACAGTTGTTTATTATCAAGTATTATGCACTGTACATAATTGCATGTGCTATATTTTTATATAACTGGCATGCAGTTTTGTTTACACCAGCATCGCCACAAACGTGTGAAAAATGCATTGCGTTAAGACATTGTAGTGGCATCAATAGGGGACAGGAATTTTTTAGCTCCATTATAATCTTACGGGTCAACTGTTGTGTATGTGGCCCATCATTGACCAAAATGTTGTTATGCAGAGGATGACTGTATTTGCTGATTTATGGCTAAATTTCTACAGAAAACATAGCAGTTGGAAAAGTTTATTCTTTATTTGCTCAGTAAACATTTACTAAGGAATCTATCAGAAAAACGTATTTTAGAAAAAGATTATTTTTATTTATTTAGACCTCTTTATATTCTACCTTTCCACAAAAGATTTAAGTGGCTAAGAAAACTTTATTTCTCATTTAAGCATTTCCTTCAATCTTACAGTTATCTTCTGAATGAAATTTTAGAAGGTATTAAAGAGTGAAGTGATTTCACCAACTCTATCCCCTGAGAGCGTCCTAGAGCCGGTTTGTCAGTACTTTGCAACTGCTTATTTGTCTGTCAAGATATTTCATGGCAGGGATAAAGGCAGGTCCAGGAGGATGATTCAACTCCATATTATCTATGAGAAATTGTCCCCTCATTAGAGAAAATAATTGAGAGTTCTCTGTATCATGAGTGATTTAGGGTAAACATTAAATAAGACTTTCCAGAAAATTTCACAGTGGTGTTACAGTCGAAACACATGCCAAGTAAAGCTATATAATCTCTTCTCTGGAAATCTTTAAAACTAGAAACATTCTTACCTATCAGGCATGATTTAAGTGTAGCCTGCCAGAAGACATTTCCAGTTTCTGTATGCCATTATGGTACTTAAAGAGTATTTTATGCTAAATAATTTAAATAAAATAGTACCCAATTTCTCTATAATTTCTGACATATTATATTAATGTGTTATAAATTTTAATTATTATCTTCTACTAATTTTAAAGTATGTATAGAAGAATGAGAAATCCTTTAGAGTATCACTGGGAATTGCTTAGCTTATTAGTGTCCCACACATTTCTAGTTTGCTTATATAATTTCTGTATAAGTAAAATTTTACTAAATAATTTCTACATAAGACAATTTATGTTATATTTATTAAAACATTAAATACTTTAGTAAACAAGATACTATAATCGACATTGAGATGTCATCAAATTAGACCATTTGTGGGTTTTCAGGATTATTCAATAAGCTATGGAAATTATCCCTTGTCTGGACTATAGTTTACTTTCTTTATTTTCTCAGGCTTTAAATCAGCAGTTCTTCAGTTTAGGGTGGTAACAGGCGAAGGGTGAGAACCTAAGGCAAGGGTTCCTAATCTCTGGTCCACAGACAGGCTTCAGGCATGTACACAAATACCTTGAAACTACATGCAGTATCTTGTGTGTTTCTTTACGTTTTCTTAAAAGATGGTCCATATATTTAATCAGATTTTCTAAGAGGTCTGAGACCTAAGGAAGGATAATTTTGTCTGGACTTTTCACCTGGAATATATAAAAAAAACTTTTTTTTTTTTAAAGGATGGGTACACTGATTACAGTGTTTGAATGTTCAGTGTCTTTCTTATACTAACCAAATCCATAATGTATCTCCTACAATTATTTCTACTTTTGGTTTTATTAATGTGGTACAAAAATTTAGAAGGTACTTGGTAAACAATCCAAATGAAAAATTATTCTAGATTTTATAGTATTCATTTTATTCTTTTAGAGTTTGTTTACCCATACCTAATTCAGTAGCAAATCCTCAAAAATATTCAATTTGGTTTGAAAAGAAAATCCTGGCACTTTGGGAGGCTGAGGTCAGAGGATCGCTTGAGGTGAGCAGTTCAAGACCAGCCTGAACAGGAGCGAGACCCAGTTTCTACAAAAAATAGAAAAAATTTTGCCAGGTGTGGTGGTGTGCACCTGTGGTCCCAACTACTCAGGAGGCTGAGGCAGGAGGATTGCTTGAGCTCGAGGGTTTGGTGTTGAAGTGAGCTATGATGACACTACTGTACTCTAGCCTGGATGACAGAGAGAGACCCTCCTGTCTCTAAAAAAACAAACAAACAAACAAAAAGAAATAGCAACTTTCTCTTTTTGTATTCATATATTACCAGTCTACTTAATGTTTAATTACATATTTTTAAAACAAGCACGACTGCCATAATTTGGTTTGGGAACAAACACATTGACACTTGTTAAGTGAATCAGAGACAATGATACTAGAGTGTAGTCAATTAGGCAGGGGCACATAGAATGCCCTGGTCATCGGTCAGCATGCTTTGCACAGGAATTTAGTTCACCGATTAATGTCATTAGATGACTAAGTGGACATCAGCCAAGAGGGTCTCTACCGCATCTTAACTTTACCACTGTACTTTATATTTACTTCAAGGTTGCAAAGCAGTTATTATTGTCACCTCATAAGTAAATGAACTGAGAATCAGAGAAGTTATTTAATGCTCCTAAGGTCATGCAGTGATGGAATGAAAAAAAAATGGGGCATACTGGGCTTTTAATCAAAATGTCTTCTCGCCTAAATCATACGGCTTCTCATCTTAAGTCCAATCAATGACAAGAGATGTAAGGCATATCTGTAATATCATCACATCAAGTTCTACAAGTTGAAATGAAGATTTTCTGAACAAAAATATAAATGTTAATACTAGTATGTGGCAAATACTAAATGCAAAGATTATGATCTCAACTTTTTGTATGGCTTCAAAAGACCCGACTACTAAAAAGGGAAATTCATTCCAAAGTTTCGAATCTTTTCTCATTCAGTTAAGTAAAAATGCCACAGGTCAAAGCAGACAGGCCGTCTTTAGGTATATTAGCATCATCATACCAGGTTCTTGCTTTCCCTATTTGCACTTTCCCCCTAAATAATCTTTATTTAGTCCACGACTGTAAACACAACCTTACAAATACGTATCTTTAGCCTGAACTGTCTCTGAGCTCTTCACTTGAATGATCTACTTGACATGTCTACTGGGAAAACTAATAAGCATCTCAAATGTAACCTGTCCAAAATGGAAACTACTTCCTATCTATTCCTTCCCCAATTCCCTCCTTCCTAGCAAACAGCATCGCCACCTACCCAGCTGCTCTAGCCAAAAGCTTAGGCATCATCTGTGACTCCTCCTTTTTCCTCTACCCTTACGTTCAATTTATCAGTAAGTCTTGCCCTACCTCCTTAACGTATTTCAAAACTTCCCACTTCTTTCCATCTCCACTGAAACATCCTATGCTAAGCCACTGTCATCTATTTCCTGGAATATGTAATATTGTAATATCTGGTCTCTCTGATTCCATTTTTGTTCCCTCTCTCACTCTATTTTCCACACAGTAAAGTGGCCTTTTAAAATCTAGCAATGTTTAAAAATCCTCTAATGATTTCCCACTGCTGCACTTTGGACTTTTAACTTAAAATAGTCTTACTTAAATATTTTACTTAAAGTTAGTAAAAATATCTCACTTAAAATAGCCTACTCATGATGCCTAGCTACTTCTTCAACCCTATAACGTTCTCTCTTCTCACCCACCATACGTAATCACACAGATTTACTCCCTCCTTAACATTGGACCTTTGTACTTGCTAGCCTTCCATCTGCCTGAAATATTTTCCTAACTTTTTTGTATAGCTGATTTCTTCTCCTATTTCAGGCCACAGTTTAAATGTTACCTTTTCAGACTACTTTTTCCAAAATAGTCTAGCCTTTCTACTTTCTATACCTGTCCCAGTTAGTGTCTATCTCATCACCCATTTATTATCTTCACACAGCTTAAAACATCTAAACTTATCTTGTTTATTTGTTGGTTTACCTTCTTTTTATTTGTTTCTCATTAGAATGAAAGCTCCTAATGAGAAGCCATATTCACAAGGCTTAAAACAGTGCCTGGCATACATAAGGTAGTTTTTAGCCCAGGCATGTTTAGAATCAGCTGAATAGTCCACTCAGTAATAACATTCTAATATCCTATATCTTGCTTTCTCAAAGTTTTTGCTAACTACTTGCTCTCATATCAGAACTAATGAGATAATTCTATGATTACATTTTCAAAGTAGCCATCGAGTGGTATAATGAATTTGGGAGACTCCTGCTAGGACAAGCAATGTGTTCTAAAGCTTTATTTATAAAGGCCATTCATAGGAAGCTTAATTTAAAGTAGAAGAATGAACTCAAAGTTACAAAGTAGTGGGTGAAATTTCCTCACATCTAATGTTAAGTGCTTATCTTAGAGTAAGTTTGCATTACAAAGTTCATTCATTCAATAAATACTGAAATGAGTTCCTGTTACATGCCACCTGCTATGCTGCATGCGAGGGAGACAAGGGGGAACAAAATCCAGTCACTGACATAGTGAAACTTAGGAACTATCAGAAATACTGGAGAGCTACTGGGCCTAAAATATAGGTAGTATATTAAATGCTATAAAAAGCTCATGGTGCTACGGAAACACATATGGAGAATTTGGGGATTAGAGCAGCCTCTTCAGAAGAAGTAGGCTTTTAAGCTGATATATGAAAGATAAATAAAAGTTAGATGGACAAAGGCAAGGGAAGGAAGAGTGTTACAGACAATTAAATCCATGTGTGAAGGCCAGGAAATAAGAAAGGCTAATAAATTTAGGAAACAGAAAGAATTTCAGTATGAATGGGATACAAAATGTTACGAGGAGGTGGGGGTGTGAATGAGAGAGGAACAAGCTGGCAATGCAAGGACATACAGATCACAAAAGTCTTCTGTGTCATGATAGGAAATCAAGACTTATCCTGAATACACTGGGGAGGCGAAGTATTTTAAGAAGAGAAGTGACATGATTAGATTTGAACATCAGAAAATCTTCCTGATTATGGCAGGAAAAGTAGTAAGGAAATAATTTGACTGTCTGTAGTCAAATTAGGGAGTGATAACAGTAATCTAGGCGAGTGATGTTGATAGCCTGAATTATAGCAGTTGGAGAGAAATGGACAGATTTAAGAAATATTTAGGAAGTAGAATTAGCAGTACTGGCTTTAGGGAATGTGAGGAGAAGTAGTTCAGAATGACACCCAGAGTTCTGCTTGAGCATCTGGGTAGATGATATTACCATTCATGAAATAGGGAATATAGGATGAAATAAAAATTTGGGCAAGGGGTGAAATAATGGGTTCGATTTTGAATATATTGAGTTTGAGGCACCTGTGAAAATGGTCAGTAGAGTTGGAATATAGATTACTCAAAAAGGTCTGCATTAGAAGATGTTTTATAATAATAATTAGCCCTTTTCCATTGGTCTCTATCATAGAAATGGATATCCTAATCCATATAGAAAGAGAGAATTTCCACATTAATCATACTTTAATTCTGAATATCACTGACACAGACACTAACTGAAAAGGTATGAAAACGAGCAAGAGCAAGGCTTTCCCTATAAAGAATTCATCTCTTTGAAAATGCCACAAATACTTTAAATGAAACAAGTAAGAGAAATTATGCTTGCTTAATGTATGGGATAAGAGGTTTAAGTTTGGGCCGATATCTTAGGCATAATTACTATAATTGCTCGGATCATTCTGTTATTACTGAGGTACAGTTTCAGATAAGGATGAGCCATGTAGATTTTGGTTGATATAGCATAAGGGTAAACTCCCTCAACACATGAAATTCTTTAGTGATGACTGAAGATTAAATTGAGTAAGGTTCTATTCTACATTATCTGAGAGAATTAAAAACAAAAGGTGTACTATTCATTTCAGGGAAATGATGGGTCTGCCAGCTGCAGCAAGCTCTTTCTTCGAAACTCTCTTATGACAAATTAGCATGTGCCAGATGTTTTTTTTTTTCTGTTGAATTATACTATAATATGCTTCAGTTACTTTTAGTAATTATGCATTTTGTAATCTGCCGGTACCTGCAGCTGCTTCTCATCCTGTTAATTAAAAAAAAAAAAAAAAAAAACCCTTAAAAAAAAATAGTTACAGCAGCCAAACATTACAGATATACAGCCAAGGAATTAGAATGTTTGAGAGAGTAGAGAACTCCTTAGGCTCAAATGCTGTGTAATTCATCATATATATATAGAAAGAGAATTTGTTTTGGACAAGAGAAGTAAATATTATATATTACATATTCATTTGTTCATTCATTTATTCAATGCAATTTAATTGAATGGTTTATTTTAGTTTTATTGAATTTGCCAGGTAAGATGTTACCTCATGATCTTGTAGAAGAGACAGTTATAAATGATAGTTATATTACAATTCAGTAAGTGCCATGAAAAGGAATGGGCAGAATGGTAGGGGTGGGTAGGAAAAGAAAAGACTCAATCTGTCAGGGGAATGAAGAATACCTTATAGAAAAAATGATATTTGAGTAGGGTCTGAAAGGAAGAAAATTTTTCCAGGTGGAGATTTGGAGAAAGACATCTATATAAAGACAGAGCATGTAAAACTAGCCCCAGAATCATCTTTGACGCCTATCTTTGCCTTCCCACAGCACCTTTTATTACCTCTAAATTAAAAAAAAAAAAAAGACTCCCAACTAATCCATTTTTTCTCTTTCTTCTTAGTCTAAGCCATCACCACCTCTTAACCAGATTCTTGCAATAGGTTTCTAAGTTGTTCCTCAGCTTTTTAACTCACTTCTGTTCTCCACATAGTGGCCAGAGTAATCTTTAATTAAAAACAAAAAATCAGATCAGGTGACTCCTCCTTTTAAAACTGTCCAATGACTTTCTTTCCCCCTTAAAACTCTTTTTACCTGGCTAATAAAACTGTATAAGATTGGGTCCTTAACTGTAGCAGAGAAAATAGTATTTACTAAACATTCCAAGTGTGCCATACATTTCCCAGACTCCCATGCAGTTCTGGCCAATGCAGGTAAAGGTTAGTGATATATGTCACTGTGAAGCTGAGTTAGTTAAGAGTCCATGTTCCCCTTCCACCACTAGCCTTGTTTCAGTGATATTGCAAAGTCACGTACTCAAGATGGTGGAACCTCGAATTGCACAGCCTTCCTGCTAAACTTCCTTAGACAGGCAACACGAGCAAGAAATAAACCTTTGTTGTGTTTAGTCCCTAAGATTTCAGTTCGTTTGCTGTGGTGGCTGGCATTGCTTAACATAATACACTGCACCTAAATCTGCCCTCGTCTTATATCACTATTGCCTTCATTTTGGATACTATTTCTTTTACTTCAAACATACCAAGTATGCCTTGGAGTCTTTGAACTAGCTGTTCTCTCTGCATAGAATGCTTTCTCCTGATCTTTAAATGACAGGAGCCTTTTAAATATTATAGCTCATCTTAAGATTCATTATCTCACAGTGTCTTCCTTGTCTACCCACCGGCAGGTATCCAACCATTAATTATCACATTGGCTTATTTTAAATTTTCTGCACAGTATTTATTATCTTATTTTAAACATGTATATATCTATTTATTTCATTATCTCTACTCCCCATCAATAATAATCTTCAAAAAACAGGGACCTTGGTCTGTGCTGTATCTCCATTACTTCAAGAACAGTGCCTGCTCAATAAATACGTGATGAATGAATGATGTGGACTAGGAATTGAAAAGGGCTGGCCAAGCATATTTGGTTTATTGGTATGGTTGTTCAGTCTGGCTGGAGCACAAGGAACATGAGGGACGGAGGTACAGAAAATAAGGTGGAGGAAAGATTGTGAAAAACCTGTAGGCAACAATAAAACAAAAGTTTTTAAGTAGGCAGGGCCAGGATGGTATTTGCTTTTTAGAAAAATAATTCCAACGGCAGTAGGAAAGATAGAATACAGTGGGAAAAGTGAAGGAGGTTACTTTAAGAGCCATGGTTAAAGATGTGAGGGCCCTGACCAACTGCAGGACAGGTATGTTATTGCATGTTTGCACACATCTGAGTATTTTTGTAGGATAGATTGCTGTACTGGGACTTATAAAATGATCTGCACAGTCTAAATTTCATTGGAAGGTGCCATATTACCTTATAAAAAAGATTTGGCAAATCTTGCTGGTCTGTTGAAAAATTGTCTTCCATGAAAAAGGTCCCTGGTGCCAAAAAGGTTGGGGACTGCTGGTTTAGACAACCAACATAAGCATATCAGGAAAAGGCTAACTATATATATCCTACAAAAAACATATTTTTTTAATGTAAAATCCTAAATACGTACAATGAAACTTTGTGAGATTACAATGCTTTGTCATGTTTTTATAATTTTATAAAAATTGTAATATAACCAAGAAATATTTAACTTAAATATAATTATTCCTTTTAAAAAAGATATCTAAAGAAATGACTAAATCCAAAAATTTCAGGGCATGTAAAAATTGTAACTTACTTTGTTTTTGATAACCAATTTACTTTAAGTACTCCTTCGCAACCTATTCAACCTGCCAAAAATGTCAAAGAATGTGGGCCTTTTAAAATATAATAAAAACAGCACTCTAAAGCATGGAACAAAGACCAAATTGTCACAAAAGCAGGAGAAGGCATGGCTGGAGAAATCTGGTTCTTTTTCTCCTGTCTTTAATAAGAGGGTTCAAAGGAGGATTCTTTCCCCATGTAGTTATTGTGGATTTATTAAAAACTGTGTTACAATGAACTAGAATGGCAGAAGAAAAGGCCATGACAATAATATCCATTTACACTTGAAAGGAGATTCTGATAAGAATTGAAAAGGATGTTGAAAATATCTCAAGGACAATCAAGAACTAGGAGTAGGACAGTAAGGCAATTAAAAAGCTAAAAAATCAGTACAGACTATTTCTAATTCTAAATAAAGCATTTGCACGATGCTTTACAGTCTATGAGATGCTTTAATATTTATACTATTTTGTAAATAATCCTAGTAACTTCATGTAGTTTTTATTCTCATAGATGATAAAACTGAGGCCTGGAAAAATAAAGTTATTTATATGTAATGACATATTTGTGGGGCAGAGCTTAGATTTGAATCTAATTTTCTAATTTTTTATATACTCCACTTGAATTCTATACTAAGAGTTTAAGTCAATCACTCATATTTAGGAGAAAATTTTTAGGTCTTTAAAACTGATTTTTCAATAGTTTCTTTTTTAAGGTCGTTGATAAATATATGATTCTGAATCTTATGTTCTTCAATATCTAAAAGGCTGTCAAATTAAGAGTTACGCATAAAAGACAGAGCCTATTTTGGGAAGACAAACACATCCTCTAGGATTCTATGTAAACTGGAAATGAAATGAATATAATGCCTTCAGTTATTTGTGCTGAATGAATGAGTCAAAAGTTCATAATAATTCTGACACATTACTTAATAAGCTTTGAGAACAATGTAAGTCTTTAGCAATGACACACAAATTGAGTTTGACATAAATTCAAATTCACAGTAAAAGAAAGAATTCACTAAAAATAGAGATCGAATTGCTAAAATCTTTGTACCAGAGTAAACCTCCATTAGTATAGATCCTTACAGTTTGACTCCCCAGCTAGAATGTAATGCCACTGATGGCAGGAATACGTGCGTTCACGTCTGTATCAATGTTAACAGCTATTTTTAAAAAACTGAGTAATATAAGAAAAACAATAATCTTACCTACATTGATGTCAAGTGATGGTATTATTCTCTTGATTTTGAAGGAAATATTCTATTTCCTTTTTTTCCTTTTATCTAAGAGGTAAAAAAAAAATCACTAAATTACTAGAAATTTGGTAGTTTTAACTTATTTAGGGTTTGGAAGATCTTTACCAAGACTTGGTTTTTAAGGCTGGGCAGAAAAGGAGCTAAACTTTGAAATAGAATAAAAAGATAGCAAAAGTCCTAGTACTGGATTCAAGAATACAGCTGGAGTTTTTTTGTTATCTTGACTACTTAAGCCAGGCAGGGCTTTGTTACCTAATGTGATTTGTTGAGCGTATCCGACCAGCACTGGTGGAAAGCCCAAATAAACTTGTAAGTCAAACTTTCATTCAAGTAGGAATGTTCCTTAGAAGGTTGGTTGATTTGTTTTAAATTGCTTATTCTATGGATTATTTCTATTTATTTCTCTCTTAGGGTAGTTAACCCTCTCATATGATGTTAGGCATTCAATTTTTAGGGAAAACTGTTTACAAAAAAGGATTCTTTGTATTTAATTGGGAATCCAACAAGGAGGCACTATAGCAAACTGGAAATGGACTCTGGGGACAAAGGAAGAGTTTATCTTTACACTGGAGCACGGAAAGTTTATTGTCACAGCAGATTGGATGGGAACAGAGGCATGGAGGAGCATAACTGCAGTGATGGAAACTGCAGAAGTTCTCTTCTGATCTCTTCCCTTTTCTCGGTGAAATAGGAATTGCGGTTATCAACTGAAAGTGGTGATAGGGGAGGAGTTGCAACAGATTTGAAGAAAGAGAAGAAGGTACGAAGTAGTCACCAAAGAGTAGGATATAAAGTGATTGCCTTGCAGCATTAAGGGCCCCTTTTGTGATTATGAATTTAAAGTGAGACCACTCAGCATGGCTGTGTGTGTTTTTTTTTTCCAGCTACCTTGAGCTGAATGGGTGAAGGTACAGAGAGAATGATGAGTTCCATTCAACCAGGGCTGTGTTTGGCCAAGGAATAAGGGAAGGAAGGGCAGGAGAGTGGATGATAATTATCCCTGTTGATCCTTTCTAAAATTGTGCTCTCTCAAAAATATATACAATGTCTATTCCCTTTTTCTGCTTTATTTTTTCTTTAGTACTTATTATCTATCACATGTTATTATTATTATTATATTTAATTTCTCTTATTTACTGTCTCCCCCATATAATGAAAGCTCTATGGGGGCAGGGGTTTTTGCCTGTTTTGTTCACTGCTATTGCCTCTTTAAAAGGTATGATTCCTTGCAGGATAATGGCGAAGCAGTTATTACAGCATCTGTGCTTCCCCCACTCCCCGCCATTGCCCTGTAGTTTAACAAAGAGAATTGACTGGCTGGCTTATTACTTAGCAGCTATTTCTAAAGTACCAGATGCTTTGGATATCATTTTCATCTTTAAAACTAGTAATGTTAATCTCTTATTCTTATTATAATAAAGGGACCTTAAGGTAATAGGAGTTTCTCTAAAACTTTCGTAAGTAGAGGAGAGTAATAAAAAATGGAAAATGATGAGAAATGAGATTGGACATGCTTGTAAGGGCCAGATCAGAAAGCTGTTGCAGTAATCCAGGTAAGAGATGGCGGTGACCTGAGCTAACGTAGGGGCAGTGCAGATGAAGGGGATGGAGGCAAATGGATTTGGAAAACACCGTGGAAGCAGGATCCACCATCCTTGATGACTGATTGTGGAGGTGCAGGAAAGGAGGTAGAGAGAGAGGAGGAATCTACTCTTCTGGTCATGCTATGGATCATATTGAAGTTGTTTTCAAGATCGCTGCTACTGGAATCTATAAGGCTGCTTCTACAGTCATTGAATTTTAGCTAAAACACCACCAAAAAAGCTGTAAAAACAAATAATTTTCATTTGTTCAAGTAAATTAACCTATGGTGGTGCGATAACAAGTAGCAGGATGGATGAGGTTTTCTGACACAGTATTCATTCCAGTAAACTCCTTTAAGTCAGTCATATGCTACCTCCTCTGCTTGCTCATAAAGCTGGCATTGCATCCCAGAATTCAGCTGAAAGTATTCTTCTTTGGTCTTGCACTGCTGGTTAGCAAACTCCTTTAAAAAAAAATCACACTTCAATAATTCTCAAATAAATCACCTACATACATTTAAACAGTACTTATCAAATGTCCAATACTATGCTAATCAACTGTTATATAAATATCTAAGTTCATATATAGATATCCATTCAATTAACATGTGCCAGTAACTGCTAGTGGACTGGTGCCTGTGGACATGCAAGCACAGTTCACAGAGGTCTGCATTTCATGATCAATGTGTACTTATTTAGATTTTAGAATGGGAGTTCAAACATAATTGGATAAATAATCCCAGCTGCATTGTTTTATACCATACTTTATCCTCTGGAAGTATTATCTAAATTATGAGCAATACCGATCTTTAAAAATTATTTCACACAATTAATCCTAGTGCCTATGTGCTGGTCTATGTATTCCTTTATTATCAACAGTCTTCATAATAATTCTTGGAATCAATAGCATTTTCAAAAGTATGTAAATGAGAAAAAAGTTTCACTATAAGGTAGTGGTACAGGTATGGGAATTCAAGTTTCTTAGTGAGGTCTCAAATACTGGGGACATGTTATACTTTATTAGACACTTTAAATTGTAAGTGTAATTCTGAGTGAAGAGGAGGAGAACCAAGATGCTAATAATCTTGCTAAATACTTTTACAGGGGTTGTATACTTCTGAATCAGAGCAGATTTGAATATTTTTGGCTAGGTTTGTTAACACATTAAAGCAAGGATATAAAATATTAATGACCTTCTATTATTGCTGAGTTAATATATGTCATTTTAATAATCTACATGTTATTTTTTTTTTTTTTGAGACAGAGTCTCACTCCGTTGCCCAGAGTAGAGTGCCGTGGCGTCAGCCTAGCTCATAGCAACCTCAAACTCCTGGGCTCGAGCGATCCTCCTGCCTGAGCCTCCCGAGTAGCTGGGACTACAGACATGCACCACCATGCCCAGCTAATTTTTTTTTTTTATATATAGATTTTTAGTTGTCAAAATAATTTCTTTCTATTTTTTTTAGTAGAGATGGCGTCTTGCTCTTGCTCAGGCTGGTGTTGAACTCCTGACCTTGAGCGATCCACCCACCTCGGCCTCCCAGAGTGCTAGGATTATAGGTGTGAGCCACCGCGCCCAGGCTCTACATGTTATTTTTAATGCAAAAATAACGTTCAGCCAAACTGATTTATTTGCTACTTCTTTGCTGCTCTGAGAACTTTGGAAAAATCAAATTAATGGGACCCACAAAGAGGTGGCACTGCCTTTCTCTTAAATTTGACACAAAATATCTGCTAAGTGACAAAAGCTTTTTCTAAGTATATTCACAGTTTCTAATCATCAAAGCGTAATGACTGATGAAAAAGCAATATCCTAGAAAGCACGATGCTAAATCTTTACCAGACATCCTTAGCATGGGCAGTCATCATTAGAGAAGAAGCATAGTTAAAAATTATGGTATATTTTTTCAAGATGATCTCAGCCAGTGGTAACAGATGCTTTCATCTACTATTTCAACACAGTGATACAAATAAATCAAGGTTAGGCACTTTTGGTCCATTAGAGTAATGAGTCCTTATATCTGAGGTTTATGATCCTATACTATAAATTCCTTCAAGATAGAATATAGTTGTTTTTAAATGCTGTTTTGACTTAGTTTTGAGACCCTGGCTAGAGGCCAGTCAGTTTCTCTTCTGGAGCAGCCAAGTCCACAACCCTAAGCACTTCCCTCATTGGGCTTTCACAGTCAGGGTCACTATACACCTACCCTAATCACCCCAGGGCCAGGTACCAGGCAACCAGGAACAGCCCCTTTGCCATTGAGCCCATAGACATTATTCAAATTAGCCAGTTCTAAATCTCCTTGCCTTGGCCTCATCTGTTCTTTCCTGCAGAAACCACAATAAAGGAGTTTGCTCACTGGTCTCCCTTGTCCCTCTGCCATGTGACTGACCCTGGTGCTTCTTCCCCTGAGAGGTCCTGTGTGGTTTGTTGTGTTTGTCCGGGGAATTGTGAGTATAACAAATGGTACAATTCTTTCCATTTTCTCTCTTTTGATCTGAATCTGGCCTCGCCATATCTCGTACAAGGTAATATAGTTAAAACACAAGGGTATACCACATATTTATTTTTGTCAAGAAATAATGCTAAGATCAACTGCTAATATTTCTTAATTAAAAGTAATATGTAGGGTAATAAGTGCAGCATTGGTTTTAATGACCCTGATGCTAATTCCCTGCAATAGTTCTGATGACTTTTGTAGCCACAGTCCATTTTAACTGCTTGGATGCTGTAACTGACCACAGACACATGAAAACTCTGTATGAGACAAAAGTTATTGGGAGCAGAGTGTTCACCAAGCTATAGCAATTGCTGCGCTAAATGAGGTGGGATATTTTTAAAGAGAATATGTTTGGATCTGGTAAAGGTACATTAAGTTATTCATATTAATCGACCCATTAAAAACTCCACCACAACTCTTTAAAAGCATTAAGGAGATGAAAATATAGCAAAAAAGTCCCAAGACAATTTTTGAATGAAAGCTTATAATGAGAAAGCAAGCAGAGTATGTTATCATAAACATACTCTGAAATAATATTCAAGAAAACCATGACAAACCTGAAAATATCAGCAAGAGACAGGAGATAATAAGAATTTAAAATAGCAGACTTAAAAAAAGAGCTAATTAGAACTTCTAGACATAAAAAATATCTCAAGATAAAAGCCTTTGGGCATGTACAGCAGCTGACTGAACATAAAAGAGAGAATTTATGAAATATCAAATAGATCAGAAGAAACTGTCTACAGTACAATGAAAGAAAAAGGTAGAAGATAAAGAGGGTGAAAGAACAAGGAAGGCAATGTAAAAGTCTAATTAATATACCTTCAATCAGAATCCCAGGAGAATGGGAGACAGAATCATGCAAAGGCAGTATTTGTTTTGTTTTTTAAATCAACCTTTTTGGGATATAATTCCGGAAAAGAAAGTACAGCTACTTCGAGTATAGAGTTTGGTGAAATTTGACAAATGCTTATACCCATGTAACCACAATTACAATTAAGATAGAGAATATGTCCATCACTCTAAAAAGTTCCCTCATCTCCTTTGCAGTCACTGCCCCAGTCCCCAATCCCAGCTCTAGGCATCCATCAAACCGTTTTGTTATTATAAATTAGAATTGCCTTGTCCAGAATTTCATACAAATGTGATAATACATTATGCACTCATCTATGTCTGGCTTTTTTCATCTCATTTTTGAAATTAATCCAGGTTGTTGAATGCATCAGTAGTTTGTTCCTTTTTATTGTTGAGTGTTTATCCATGCACCTGTTGATGAACACTTAGGTTCTCATTTTCACCTATTATAAATAAAATACCCATAAATATTTGTATACCAGTTTTTTGCATGGGTATGTTTTCACTTCTTTTGGGTAAATACATATGAGTAAAATTGCATATTCATATGGTAAATATGTTTAGCTGTAGTAAATTATCAAATTGTTATTATTGAGTTTTACATTTTAAAAAATAATCTGAATACAAGTCCTTTGTCATACATACTAATTGCAAATCTTTTCTCCATCTTGGTTTCATTTTCTTAATGGTGGCTTTTGAAGAGCAGAAGCTTTTACTATAATGTAGTCCACTTCCTCAAGTTTTTTCTTTTATAATTTGTTCTTGTGTCCTATGTAAAAAATTTTTGCTTATTACAAGATTTTCTTCAATTTTCTTCAAGAGATTGTATTGTTTTCCTTTCTATGTTTAGGTCTATCTTCTCATCAGCTCATGGGACACTTTCTAAGATAGACTCTATGTTAGGCTGTAAAACAGGTCTTATCAAATTTTAAAAAATCAAAATCACACCATGTATCTTCTCAGAGGAATAAAAGTAGAAATCAATTCCAAGAGGAACTCTCAAAACTACACAAATACATGGAAATTAAACAACCTACTGCTGTATGATTTTTTGGGTCAACAATAATCAAAATGGAAACAAAAAAATTTTTTGAATTGAATGACAATGGTGACTCACACTCTCCAAATTTCTGGGATATACAAAAAGCAGTGCAAAGCGGGAAATTCATAGACTTAAATACCTACATCGAAAGACAGAAAGATCAAAAATTAACAACCTAATGTCACACCTTAAGGAACTAAAAAAAAGAAGAACAAACCAAATTCAAAGATAGCAGAAGAAAAGAAACAACAAAAATCAGAGAAGAACCAAATGATATGGAGACTAAAAAATAATACAAAGGATCAACAACACAAACAGCTGGTTCTCTGAAGAGATAAAAAAAAAATTGATAGACCACTAATTAGTTTATCCAGAAATAGAAGAGAAAGAATTCAAATTAGCTCAGTCAGAAATGAAAAACGAGACATTACAACTTATACCGCAGAAATACAAAAGAGTATCTGAGACTACTATGAACAAATCTGTGCACGTGAACTAGAAAATCTAGAGGAAATGGATAAATTTTTGGAAATATATTACCTCCCAAGCTTGAATCAAGAAGAAGTACAAATCCTGAACAGACCAATAATGAGTAGAAAGATTGCACCTGTAATAAAAATTCTCCCCACAAAAAAAAGCTGAGGACCAGACAGATTCACAAAGTCTACCAGACTTATTATACAAAGAAGAACTGGTACCTATTGTATTGAAACTGTTCCATAACATCAAGAAGGAAGGAATCCTCTCTAACTCATTCTACAAAGCCAGCACTACCTTGATACCAAAGCCAGGAAAGAACACAGCAAAAAAGCCAGAAAACTTCAGACCGATATCTTTCACGAACATAGATTGAAAAATCCTCAACAAAATGCTAGTAAACGCTTACACGGTAGTAATATTCATTGGGTGTTGGGGGTGGGGGTGGGTAAACTCACAACTAATGGATGCGGTGAGCATATGGGGGAAGGGCACGCCTCTAACCCTGGCTTGGGTGAGGCAAAGTCATAACTTGTAACCAAAATGTTTGGTTGAATATCTTGAAAATAAAAAAAAAAATCTTGAAATAAAAAAAAAATGCTAGTAAATTAAATTCAATAGCACGATAAAAAGATAATTCATCATGATCAAGTGGATGTTATCCAAGGTATGCAAGGATGGTTCAACATATGCAAATGAATAAATCTCATTCACCACATAAACAGAATTAAAAACAAAAACCATATGATCATCTCAATAGATGCAGAAAAAGCATTTGATAAAATCCAGCACCACTTCATGATAAAAACCCTTAACAAACTAGGCATAGAAGTAACATAGCTTAAAACAGTAAAAGCCACATATGACAAACCCACAGCCAACTTTATACTGAACAGAGAAAAGTGGAAAGCATTTCCCTTAAGAACTGGAATCAGACAAGGGTGTCCACTTTCACCAATTCTATTCAACACAGTATTGGAAGTCCTACCTTGAGCAATCGGGCTAGAGAAAGAAATAGAGGGCATCCAAATTGGAAGAAAGGAAGTCAAACTATACCTGTTTTCTGATGATATGGTCAAATACCTAGAAAACCCTTATGATGCTTCCAAAAGACTTCTAGAATTGACAAATGAATTCAACAAAGTCTCATGTAACAAAATCTACATACACAAATCAGTGGCATTTCTATATGCTAATAACAACCAAGTTGAGAATCAAATCAACAACTCAACCCCATTTACAATAGTTGTAAAAAAAAAAAAAAAGAAAAGAAAACCTTGGAATATACTTAACCAAGGAGGTGAAAGATCTCTCTCAGGAGAACTACAAAACGCTGATGAAAGAAACTGCAGATGACACAAGCAAATGGAAAAGCATTCCATGTTCATGAATCAATGTCGTGAAAATGTCCATACTGCCCAAAGTAATCTATAGATTCAATACAATTTCTATCAAAATACCAATGTCATTTTTCAGAGAATTAAAAAAACAACCTAAAATTCATATGAAACCAGAAAAATACAAATAGCGAAAGTAATCTTAAGCTAAAATAACAAATCTGAAGGCATTATATTACCTGACTTCAAATTATACTACAAGGTAATAGTAACCAAAACAGCATGGTACTGGTATCAAAGTAGACACATAGACCAATGGAACAGAATAGAGAACCCAGAAATAAAGCCAAACACCTACAACCAACTGATTTTCAACAAAGCAGAAAAAAAGTATATACCGGGAGAAGGACACTCTATTCAATAAATGATGCTGGGAAAATTGGTTAGCCACATGGAGAAGAATGAAACTGGATCCCTATCTCTCACCATATATAAAAATTAACTCAAGATGGATTAAAGCCTTAAGTGTAAGACCTGAAACCATAAAAATATTGGAAGAAAACTTAGAAAAAACCCTCAACATTGGTGTAGGTAAAGAATTTATGAGTAAGACCTCAAAAGCAAATGCAACAAAACTGAAAATAAACAAATGGGACAATTAAATTAAAAAGCTTCTGCAAAGCAGAAGACATAATCAACAGAGTTAAATAGACAACCTATGGAATGAGAGTAAATATTTGTAAGCTACACATTTGACAAAGGCCTAATATCCAGAATCTATAAGGAACTCAAATCAGTAAGATAAAAACAAATATCTCCATTAAAAAGTGGGCAAAAGACATGAACAGATAATTTTCAAAAGAAGAGAAACAAATGGCTAAAAAAACACATGAAAAGTGGTCAACATCATTAATCATTAGGGAAATGTAAATTAAAACTGTAATGAGATACCACCTTACCCCTGTCAGAATGGCCATTATCAAAAAGTCAAAAAACAATAGATGCTGGTGCAGATGCGGTGAAAAGGGATTGCTTATATACTGTTGGTGGGAATGTAAGTTACTGCAACCTCTATGGAAAGCATTATGTAGATTTCTCAAAGAACTAAAAGGAGATCTCCCATTCGATCCAGCAATTCCACTACTGGGTAGCTACCCCTAGGAAAATAAGTCATTTTATAAAAAAGACACTTGCACCCATATGTTTATCGCAGCACAGTTCACAATTGCAAAGATAAGGAACCAACCTAAGTGACCACCAATGGATGAGTGGATAAAGAAAATGTTACATATATATATACATATATATATACACACACCATGGAATACTAATCAGCTATCAAAAAGAATAAAATAATGTCTTTTGCAGAAACTTGGATGGAACTGGAGCCATTATCTTAAGTAAACTAGGAATAAAAAAGCAAATACTGCATGTTCTCACTTATAACTGGGAGGTAAGCAATGGGCATGGGGGAAGTGGGAATAAGCATGATCATAAAGAGTAACTTGATGGACACTGGAGACTCAGAAGGGAGAGGGTGGGAGGAGGATGAGGGATAAAGAATTACCTACTGGGTAGAAAGTACACTATTCAGGTGACGGGTACATTAAAAGCCTAGACTTCTCCACTATCCAATTCTGCTATGCAACAAAAAACCACTTATACCCCCTAAATCTATTTAAATTAAAAAAAAAAAGAAAAAGAAAAAGTGATGATAGATAACTTAGGAGACTAGGTCACAAAAGGTGCTCTCTCTTGGGTTGTTTGCTCTGTGGTAAGACAGCTGCCATGTCACGAGGATAATCAAGCTTCTCTTTGGAGAGGACATGTGGCAAGGAATAGGACATAAATAGGAAGTTAGGTCTTTTGTCAACAATCATGTGGATGAGCTGGGAAGTAGACCCTCTAGCCCTCAACAATTTTCCAGATGACATTCTGATTGCAACCTCATGAGATACCTTGAGCCAGAGTCACCCAGATAAGTCATTCTCAAAATTCTTGGCTCATGAAATTATAAAATAATAAATATTGTTTTTAAGACTTTAAATTTTGGGGTAATTTGTTACATAGCAATAGAAAACTAATGCAGTTCCAGAGTCACAGAATTGGGAATTGAAAGACAGAAGGCATTTCAAAAGAAGAATGAATGGTATTTGGTTGTTGAACGAGGCAAAGAATGAGTCAAAGAATGGCTACAGCGTTTTATATTTAGGAATTAGGGAAACAGTTGTATCAATAACACAGAAAAGACTGTTCAAAGTAGAAATCTGTTTGGAAGATGTAATATTGTAAATTAGGTTTTGGAATGTAGAAATTAGAATACTAACAAGATATACAACAAATGTCCTATAGACAGTTACAAAATTAGTACAAGTATCAGGTAAGATGTAGAGCTGTAGGGGGTGTGGTGAAGAATTCAACAGAGAGATGATAATTAATAGCATATGAATGAATATCTTTTTTATAAAAATAATTTGAGAAGATCAGAAGGCCTAGTTCCTTTGAAGCTTATATGTGAGCCCATAAAGATAGAGAAAAAGTAAAAGAAAAATTATTGAAACAGCTGGATAAAATCAGCTTGATGAAACATAGGGAAGAAAGGAATAAAGAAAGAAAAAACTATTTGCACTTTAAATACAGGTGTAGGCATCTAAAATCCTTTAAGAGAAGGTGGGAGGGGAGAGAGAGAGAGAGAGATAGAGAGATAGATAGAGACAGACAGACACTAGGCAGTTTTTTTGGAAGCAGAAATTGTAAATTTCTTTTTTTTTCACTCCAAATGGGTGAAATTGAGAGCTTCAGAAGAAAGAGATTAGTAATTCAGCAATGATGCTGATAATGAAAGTCTTGAATAGTGAAGAACAAATCAAAATAATCTCTGTGGGAATCGTTGCATCTTAAAAGCCAACAAGTGCAGATATATTTCATTATATAAACATGTGTTACTACAGAATTTTAAACCAGAAATCATTAAAGATGTCATTTACTATTAATATTAATTTTTGGTTACAAATGTATTCATGTTCCAGTAAATATGGTCCTCCAAAATTCTTTCTTACTGCTGAGTTTTGAATCTTTTTTTCTGTAGCTTATTTCCTACCTTAAACTCTCAAGCCAGATCATTATGTTTATCCATAAAATCTGTTATATTTCTCAATATTTGAAAACTGGGTTTGAGTAATTAAAGAAGCTTTTTATTATCTTGATTTAGCTCTTCAGAAAGAGTTTTACCAAAAGATGGGTGACTTTACAATCTAGTATCACCTTGTTAATGTCATAGTAGGTAATATAATCATTTAGTGATTGCACCAAATAATGATACCTACTAGGGTTTCATGTTTTGAGATTTACTCTGTATATTTTCACTAATAAAATGTTTTATCCTTTTTTTTTTTTTTTTTACAATTATAGCCCATCTGGTTTACTATCACGGATATAGTTCTCTATCTTCCTCTAAATTAATTCAAGTCTTCTTTCTCATCTCCACTCTCTGTTTTAATCTTTTGCATGTGCCACATGTGGGAACACCTTTCTTTTATACTCATGCCAGATCCCCTGCCTCAGTTTATGTTTTGGAGGAGAAATAATTCATGACAATCATAGATTTGTCTATAATTGAAGACAGAACTGAAATAAATTTTCTTTCTTACAGTATCTACTTTATAGGTTTTTTTCTTTTTTTCAAAAGGAGGAACCATCATGCAGCATTTAAAATGAGATTTAGTAATAAAAATTCAGTTTATAGGACATTTATTACAGAAATTAAAGTGTTTGTTAGTCAAATATATTTAACCTTATATTAATATATTAAAATATGCATTTATAAAATCTAAGATCTATATAACTTAAAATCTAAAGATGAATTCAGCAAAGCTGCAGGATACAAAATCAACACACAAAAATCAGTAGCATTTCTATACACTGATCGGTGATCTATCTGAAAATGAAATCAAGAAAATAAACCCCTTTACAATAGCTACTGAAAAATTAAAATAACTAGGAATAAATTTAATCAAGGAGGTGAAAGACCTGTATACTGAAAACTATAAAAAAAATTGATGAAAGAAATTGAAGAAGACACAAATAATTGGAAAGATATTCTGTGTTTATAGACTGGAAGAATTAATATTGTTAAAATGTCCACAATACTCAAAGTGATCTGATTCGATGCAATCCTTATCAAAATTCCAATGACATTTTTCACAGAAATAGAAAAATCAATCCTAAAATTTGTATGGAACCACAAAAGACCCCAAACAGCCAAACCAATCTTTTTTTATTTGCTAGGTATTTAAAATTTTTATTTATTTTTTGAGACAGAGTCTCATTCTGTCACCCAGTCTAGAGTGCAGTGGTGCATCATGGCTCACTGAAATCTCAGACTCCTGGGTTCAAGAAATCCTCTTGCCTCAACCTCCCAAGTAGCTAGAACTACAGGGGCATACCACCATGTCCAGCTAATTTTTAAATTTTTTTGTAGAGATGAGGTCTCGTTATATTGCCCAGGCCGGTCTCCAACTCCTGGCCTCAAGCGATTTTCCCACTGTGGCCTCCTACAATGCTAGGATTAAGGTATGAGCCACTGTACCTTACCCAGCCAAACAAATTTTGAGAAAGAAAAGCAAAACTGGAGCCATTATACTAGCTGACTTCAAAATATACTACAAAGCTATAGTAATCAAAACAGCATGGTAGGGGCATAAAAACAGAAATAAATTCACCCATTTATGGACAACTGACTTTCAACAAAGGTGCCATGAACACGCAATGGGGAAAGGACAGTCTATTCAATAGACGGTGATGGGACAAAAATCAACTCAAAATGGATGAAAGACTTAAACATAAGACCTAGAATTGTAAAACTACTAGATTAAAACACAGGGGAAGAGTTCCATGACACTGGTCTGGGCAATGATTTCTCAGATAGATGCCCAAAAGAAGAGGCAACAAAAGCAAATATAGACAAATGGGATTATATCAAACTAAAAAGCTTTTGCCCAGCAAAGGAAAGAACAGAGTAAAGAAAGACAACACATGGAATGGATGAAAATATTTGCAAACCACATATCTGATAAAGGATTAATATACAAAGTATATAAGGAACTTAAACAATTCAACAGTAAGAAGACAAGTAATCTGATTAAAAAATGGGCAAAGGATCTAAATAGACATACCTTAAAAGAAGACATATGAATGGCCAACAGGTATATGAAAAATGCTCAAAATTACTAATAATTAGGAAAATGCTAATTAATGAGCTATCAACTCATACCTGTTGGAATGGCTATTATCGAAAAGACAAAAGATAACAAGTGTTGGCCAGGATGTGGAGAAAAAGGAACCCTATACACTGTTGAGAATGTAATTTAGTACAGCCATTATGGAAAGCAGTATGAAGGGTCCTCCAAAAATTAAAAATAGAACTACCATATGATCCAGCAATACTACTTCTGGGTATACATCTAAAGGAAATGAAGTCAGTATGTCAAAGAGATATCTGCACTCCCATGTTTACTGCAACATTATTCACAATAACCAAGATATGAAATCAACTTAAGTGTCCATCAATGAATGGGTGGATAAAGGTAATGTGGTATATGTACAAAATGGAATACTATTCAGCCTTTGAAAAGTAGGAAATTCTACAATTTGTGACAACATGGATGAAACTGGAAGACAGTATGCTAAGTGAAATAAGCCAGGCACAGAAAGACAAATACACCGTATGATCTCACTTATATGAGGAATCTAAAAAGGTTGAACTCATAGAGATAGAAGGAAGAATGGTAGTTACCACAGCTTGGGGGAGTGGGTGATGGGTGGAGAGATGTTGGTCACAGGATATAAAATTTCAGTTAGATAGGAGGAATAAGTTCAAGATCTACTATACAACAAGGTGGCTAGAATGAAGCTGGGGCCTTGAATCCTTAAATTCTGCTATGCTTCCTTTGCCAGTAGAAACAGTCCGTCCATCCTATTTGGGAAGGTAAGTCTTCCTTACCTGAAGAATTTGTAATGGGGGGACATTGTCTGGCAAGGGATAGGTGGTTCTCCTTAGGATTTATCCCACCCTCACTCATTGCTTCTAAACCTACAGCCAGACTCGAGTCTATCTTGCTCTAGAGGATGAACTACAAGACATGATCTGTGAGGAGGGAGAATACACCAAAATAATTATATGATTTTGCCAATTTTATATATGGAGAGAAACCTTGGGAGTGTATGTGAGAATGGATCCTATGGGTGCTAGATTATAGTGGAAAGAATAAAATGTTGGATTAGCCCAAATTTATCAATATGGGCTCACAAAACAGATATTCTGGAATCACTGTGTTAGCTTGAGTATCTCAAGTTTGCTTAGTTAGATGAATGAAATCTGTACTTAATAGTGACCTATACTGAAATGTCGGAAGTTTCTTTGTATAGTGTAGAGCAGAGTTTCCCAGCCTTGGCACTACTGACATTTTGGGTTAGAAAATGTTTTGTAGTGGGAGGCTGTCCCGTGCATTGTAGGATGTTTAACACCATGCCCCGTCTCTATATACAAGATGCTAGGAGCATTTCTGAATGTCTCCAGATATTGAGACAAATATTTGGGGGTGGTAGATGGGAGAAGAGAGCAAAATTATCCCCATTTGAGAACTTCTGGTGTAAAGGAAGTTACCAAAGGATTAGGGAGATCAGAAGGTTAGAGAGGATTTTTAAAATATAAAACCAGCTCATCCATCCTTCAACTCTGTCCTTCAGAAGCATCCAGAGGACATTCTCTTCACCAAGACTGCAAGTCCAGAAAGCTCTGTGGTGGCTATTCTCTGTGGGACAGAAACAACAGTGGGACCTGCTTCCATGGAACTGGGATCCCTGAATTCAGTGAAAGTGATAGGATTCTCAATGGCAATGGCAAGATAGTGGCATTAAATTTCAAAGACAATGTGGGCATGGTTACTGAAACGGGTAGTAGAGTTAAAGCAGTAATCAGTCTTATCTGCAGAGGTCTTTGGGTTTTGCTAGTTTGATCACTGCGTTTTTCAAACTGAAACAGATGGGCAGCCTACTAAAGTCTTACTTGATTTACTGAAATAGAAAAGCTCTAGCTCTTGTGAGTTGCAGTCTGATTTGAATCACTACGAGAGTTACGATCCTTCGACAACTTTCACGTTTGGCCCCTTGAATGAAGGAAGGTGGGCTGGAGGCAGGTCTCTTTGAAGAAGGACCCTGTTATACACCCATATATACTTCCTCCTGGCCTTCACGTAAGGGACCTGTGAAGAGTTGGCAGGGTGACTATGCAATGGGGAAGAGGAAATCCAGACATTTTTAGGATTACTAGACATTGTTGCTGAACTGACAAATTTCTGGAGATCCCAGAAATTGCACTGTGGTTCACCAACCAGAGAAGAGATTCTTTTAGACCAGGTCATTAATGGAGTTTTGGCTTGGGCAGTCTCACAGTGGGCTAAGCATGTCCATAATCTTACTCTGTGGTTATTTCCCTGGTTCTGAGATGCATAATTGGTATAGACATATTGAGCAACAGGCAAAATCCCCACACTGGTTCTCTGTCCAGTGAAGTAAGGGCTCTTATGGTGTGAAAGACCAAATGGCAATTGATAAAGTATAGCAAGTAAAAGAAAGGTAGAATAAATGCTTGCTTTTTCCCTTTATTCATATTTTTTCAGAATGAATTGGTTCCATATCACCTTCCAAAGGTGACCAAAGACTTTTTTCTTTATTTAATACCATTTTGAAGTTATGGATGTTTAAAATATATTTGAAATGTTTCAATTTACTGCAGATGTTCTTTTTGATGTTCAAATTGGCCCCCCATGGGCCAGTGGGAGCCTTCTCAAATCGGCCTGTGGGTCCTTTTGTATTTATTACATGACCTCAGTTGCTACAACCAAGCGTTTTCTAGTCTCATCTTATACTTTCCTTTTCCAAATCATTTAGCTCTAAGAAATCCTGGTTTCTTTTGGGAAACCTCATTGCAACTGAATATGGAGTCATGTTTTTACTGTCCACTGAAAGGACTGAGCTGGGAAATACACATGTTTTTAAAGAGTAAAACACATCTTGACTTCATATACTCATATTTCCAATTCCTATTTAGAATTACAAGTTTATTCAATTTGAGTTTCTTTTATGATGAAAATTTTGGTTCTTAAGGACATTTATATAATTACTAAACTGCTTTATCCTATAATTATGAGTTTCAGAGCACCACCACCAATATTATTTCTAACAATACGACTACTATAAACAGTTAATGATATTTTGCACTTCCTTTTATTCTTAGAATTTATCCCCCTAGGGATATAGAATCTAATTGCTATGTTTAATATCACTTGAAATAATTCATCTGTGTAGTCAACTTCCTAAATAATTAAGTTAATTTATTTAATTTTACTTTTGATTCTTAGGTATTCTTTTTAAAATTTTGACTTAATTTGCAAAATAGTGACATAAACATTAAGATTATTCCAAAGTTAAGCCTATAAATCTACAAAACAAAGGTCATTTAAAAAAGTCTATTCCCTCTCCTCTCATATATTACCAATTTAATTATTTTTTGGCTCTCCTCTTCATTTTTAAAACCAGAAATGTGTTCACATATATATAATGTGTTTGTTTATATATGTATATACGTACAAACACACACACGGGTGCATGCATACTCCCCACTCTTAGATAAAGGGTAGAATACTTAACATACTTGCTTTTTTACTTAATATAATTCAGATATTGCTCCATGTGCTAGGATTCTGACTGGAATATAACACTAATCTATAGATAGATGGCATGGATAATGATATAATTATAACAGTATTCCAATCAATTAACATGGTCTATCCCTCTATTTACTTACACTTTCTTAATCATTCTTAATATTATTTACAATTTTCAAAGAGAAGCCTTACATATTGTTTGTTAGATTTATTTCTAGGTATTTGATGTTTTTTGATGCAATTATAAATTTTACTATTTTTTTTTTTTTTTTTTTT
>CAUYSK010116253.1:0-16179 GCA_963575035.1 Avahi laniger
GGCACATGCCTGTGGTCCCAGCTACTTGGGAGGCTGAGACAGTAGGATTGCTTGAGTCCAGGAGTTTGGGGTTGCTGTGAGCTAGGCTGATGCCACGGCACTCTCTCCAGGCAAGAGAGTGAGACTCTGTCTCAAAAAAAATAAAATAAATAAAAATAAAAATAGTGTTCAAAATTAACAAAGAAACTCTCAGTTTTATGGTATGACCTATGGGAAATTGAACGGAACCAAAATCTTCCCCATGTACTTGTTGTGTTCAGAATTTGGTCTTGTCTCAAGAACAAATGTAGTGAAGATGAAAATGCTGTTCCAAGATAGAAAAGAAATTAGATTCATAAATAACCTTGCCAGTTAAAAATATGAAGTAATAAATAGTAATTACAAGAGAAACACTTAAAACTTAATTCCACTTTGAAGTACTCCATGGAACCTTAGGGGACTCCAGCACAGTGTCATGCAAGACTTTTGGAGCCCAATTATCTCTTGCTTTCTCATCACCTGCATTGTTGGAAGTGAGGATCCTGATACACAGTTGGAGGATGGGTCTTTTTGGGTGCTGTATTTGCAGATACCAGCTAAAACTCACTGGGTCTATGCTTTGGTGTAATCAATAAAGATGATGTAGACTGACATACTCAAAGCCCTAAGGACACACAAAGAGTGAGCAATCTCTGGCTCACTTCATCCATGTGGACCTTCGTTATATCTCTACTCTATCTCCAGAGTCCATTTCAACCTCCAGGATTCTGATGCTTCCTGAATATTAGAATAAAAAAATGCCTCTATTTCACACATTCTGTGGCACATAGGGTCTCTGCACTTCTGCCTCTAATAAAAGATTGCCCTTGAACTCAAGCTAATGTCCACTTCAGTCTGCACATGGTTCCTTAGAGCAGTTTCTTCCGCTTCTTCATTTTCCAGTCGGTCATATGTTACACCTTCATATGTTAGATTTTCTTCACCTTTCTCTCTTTCTACTCATGTTCATAGCTCTGTCTTTGCAGATCAGTGTTCACTTGAAGCTTTGCTACTCTGTCAGGCCCTCTCTTCCCTTCAACCTTTCTTCTCCCCCAACCCTAGCCTGAAACCCAAGTAAATTAGCTTCTCACCCCTGCCCCCAGTTTAAAAAAATCCCATATTCCTCCAGCAGTGTCTGTTCTTGGATTTGCAGTCAGCAGCCATCTCCAATAACCATCAGGCTGTCAGCTTTGCAGCTCCCTACCACCTCCCACCTCCCCCATCACTCACCAGAGGAAAAAGAGAGCCAGAGCAAGAGCTTGAAATATATCATGCAATAGTGTATCATGAATTTGTTGTGAATCACGGCGGTGAAGCAGGTTTATTTATTTCTGAGACCTTAAATCAATACAAAGTAGGTCTCTTAGTTCTGAAGCTGGGATGGAGTGTGAAAAAATGAGCCCATTGTACTCTTAAAACTTTGGGGAAAGGAGATGACAGCTATATAATTCCATTTACCAGGCACTAGGGGCTTTAATGTGAAGGTGACAGGGAGCTCTTTGTGCATTTAGAGCACCATATCTTCTAAATAAAAGATCTGTAGACTTGATAGTGGAGCATAGCTCCAAGTTTAATAATCTCCAAGCATTAGACCGAGCCAGTATGTTCCCAAGTCAGAGAGTCCCCCCCAAACACTCATAAATTAAAAGTGCAAGGACTGCACACGTTGGTAGATTAGAAATGCAAGGACTCCAGTCTTTTCTAGGAGGAAGACAGACCTGGGCTCTACCAGTGCACAGACTGCTGTATGAATATGATAAAGACATGGGAAACGAGACTGTTTAGAAACCTGACTCCTGGCTGTTCATCATTCTAAGGAATGTCCCCTGTGCATGGATCCAAATCTAGCTATGTCCCCTTTCATTCAGAGTGGCCATCATCACACAGTCTAATCAGCTAATGTACACAGTCAGGAGTGTTGAATTATGAAAGGAGAAGCTTTAAGAGCTTTTTAGATTGAACTGCCGATTACCATGCCCAGGCTTCAAGTTTTTCTGGTTGATTCTTGACTGGTTCCTAATTTTAATAATGTCTCAGTGTCTGGGATTTAAGCCTTTTAAAATAGTATGCATATCTGAGAAATTGAGAAATTAATGTTATTGAGGAAAGGAACCCACCCAAATTTAACCAACAGCATAAGATGCAAATATGAGAAGTCAAGATCATTGGAACATGTAATCAACTTTTGAGTATCTTCATTTTCTGTCTGACCCATTAGTAAAATGTGCCTTTTCTTAACAGATAAAGCAGGTTTATGCAGCTCAGTAGAGCAACCCTAATATAATATGACTTTGTAGTGTAGAGAGTTACTAGTTTAATTTTACCCCAGGTAAAGAATTTTGAAAGAGGGAAAAAAACAGTGTCTACACTAGGGAAAACTAAAATGGTAGGAAAATTGAAACACTCATTTTGCTTAAGAAAGCTGCTAGCTACACATTGTAACACTAATATGAAAGGCGTCTTTCATTTATAGATGTAAATCTGTGATTTATACAACTTAATGTGATTTATATAGATATAAATCAAAGTTGGGTTTTTATAGAGCACTAAGAATTCCGGTAGTTCACAGACATTTATTGCATGCCTATTTATAAAGATGTTCTTATGCTGTGGAAATACAAAGATGATTCCTGCTTTCATGGAGCTTAAAGTTTAGACTAAAAGACTATAATAGAGTTTTCACATGTTCTAAGGGAAAAATAAAATTGCTGCCCACCGGTTGTCAATGAGAAACACAAACCAAAAGGCCACAGAGAGAGAGAGTCAGTGCTAATCCCCCAGAAGCCAGACACAAGCAAGCTCTGGACTCTGGAGCCTGACCACTGGTGGGCACAGTTGTCAGTCACACCATATGGCCATCTGCCTCCAGCACCAGCCAATTCAGAAAAACCAGTAGGAAGTGACTGACAAACAGGGATTAAAAAAAAAACAAATCCATCTTTAGAAAACATGTATCCTATAAAAATACTGGTATGCAGAATGTATAAAGAATTAGAATTCAGGCCGGGCATGGTGGCTCACACCTGTAATCCCTGCACTTTGGGAGGCCAAGGTAGAAGGATCGCTTGAGCCCAGGAGTTCAAGACCAGCATGGACAGTAGCAAGACGCCGTCTCTACAAAAAAAAATTAGCTGAGCATGATGGCACATCCCTGTAGTCCCAGCTACTTGGGAGGCTGAGGCAGGAGGATCGCTTGAGGCCAGGAGTTTGAGGTTACAATAAGCCATTGCACTCCAGCCTGGAAAACAGAGTGAGACCCTGTCTCTTAAAAAAAAGAAAAGAAATCAACTCAATAATTCAATAATAAGAAAATAACCCCAGTAATTAAAAACATGGCCAAGAAATTTGAACAGACACTTCACCAAAGAAGATATAAGGATGGTATATATGCATGTGAAAAGATGCTTATTGCAGTCATTAGGGAAATGCAAACTAAAACCACAATTAGACACCACTGCAATTTGTTTTTAAATGTTTAACTGACAAATACCGAGTGTTGATGAGGATACAGGACAACTGAAACTCTCAGACATTGTTGGTGGGAATGCAAAATGATAAAGTCACTTTGAAAAAGATGGATCTTTTAAAGACATATATATATGTGTAAAGTTAGCTATACAACCTAGCAATCCCAATCCTAGGTGTTTACCCAATAGAAATGAAAATACTTATCCACACAAAAAAAACCCGCATACAAACGTCTGTAGCGACTTTATTCATAATCCCCCCCAAACTGGAAACAACCCAAATGTCCACTGATAGGAAACAGATGATCGAGTTGTGGCACTTCCATGAGATAGAATACTACTCAGCAATACGAAGGAACTAGTGATACCTGCGTCAGCATGAGTGAATCTCAGATGCAATATGCTGACTGAAAGAAGCTAGACTCAGAAGGCTACATACTATATGACTTCATGTATATAACATTCTGTAATAGAAAAGGCAAAACTATCAGGACAAAAAGCAGATCAGTGGTTGTTAGGGGTGGGAGAAGGGGACTGATTACAAAGGAGCATGAGGAAACTCTGGGATGATGAAAATGCTCTGTATCTTGATTGTGATGGTGGTTATATGACTATATGTGTTTGTCAAAATTCACAGAATTGTATACCTTACAATGGACAGTTTTGCTGTTAATATATGTAAATTATTCCTCAGTAAACCAGACTTTATTTAAAATTTTAAAAATATTCAAATTTGGAATTAATTCATTATCCATATTCTCACATCTCTACCTAAATGATCAGTTGGTGGATCCCTGGGATGAGTGATTTCTTTTGGAAGTCAGCTTTCTCTCCAGAAACCTAGGATTTTTCTCATCCATTCGACAGGCAAACTATCACGTGGCTCTTCTCTACTCCTTCCCCATTCCACCTTCAAACCCTTCCTATCCGTCTTCCATCTAATTCATCCCTCTGTTCTCCATTGAGCCCCTACACCTCAGCAAAGAGTGTTCCAGTGTTACTTCTGGCGGTATCTCAGTCTCTTTTTGGCTAAATATCTTTTCCTACCATTGGTAGCATTGTCCCTTTGCCCTAATTTTTCCTTCAACAAACCTGATCGCTTCATAATTTGTTGGGTATAGAGAGGTTTTTGGTCTTGCAGTGGATAGTCTTGAATCTGGCTGTGGCTCGAGTCAAAGGCTTTTCCCTCCTCTGCCAGCAGTATGTCACTGAGTCCCTTCCCTACCCCCAAACCTAGTCTACCAGCTGCCAACTAGCACTCCAGTTTGCCAGTGACAGCAATGACAGTAAAGGTGGGGAAAAGAAGTTATAATCCTTGTGGCTGTGTGTTAAGAAACTGTATTTTGGAACCCTCAAATATTCTTGGTCACATAGGCACTGGTTCTGTCTCTCTAGAGATTTAATTCCATTCACCCTTGGATATATTCCTGGAGAAACATTTACACAGTAATATGTGCTGCGCCACTTAAAATTGTTAATTGGAGATTGAATTACTTGTCAGCTTTTAAAAATGTAGTCCTCTCAGGTCAGGGAGGAGGATGTTAGCAGCACTGAGTAGATGAGCTATTGCATTTTTTTCTTCCCCTTCCTCTTTTCTCTCCCCTTCCCTTTTCCTCTCTCTCCATCCTTCCTCCTTTTGTCCCTATTTTACCACTTTTTCTTTACTCCCACTATTCTTTCTCATATCTGCTCTCTCTTTCTGCTTTAGCAAAACCTTTATCAATAAGCTGGCATATCCCAGAGTGACTTTAATGTCTAGAATCATGGATGAAATCCAGTGATGACAATTGCTCGGTAAATTTACAAAACCCCTCCTCATATCCTCTTGAGAATGGAAATATCCTAATGAGAAGGAGGATTGTGTGAGGACTCAGCTTGTGTAGCCTAATTTTTAGATGCAGAAGGAATTTTGTGCTCCCTGCTTCTTTAAATAGAAGATGCCCTGACCCATCGAGGATTGTTTAAGAAGGAGGGAAAGCAGTGGTAGATTTCATTTTTTATTCCATCATCAATATGCATCATTATTTTTCACATCTTCAGCACATGATTGCAAATATTTGCTTATAAGTCTAAGGTTCTGCAACACTGTGTATCAGGACAAAAGCAATTTTTTTAAAAATTGAGCTAAGTTGCATCTATGAAACTTGGAAATCTCAATGCCTGTGCTGACAAATATCCTGACAAGTAAATACTATACTCATTCAGTATTACATAGTGATTTCATTTGCACAAAACCTCACAATGCTCTGCCACTTCAGTCAAACGTCTGGAGCACTGGGGAAAGGAAGAACGTGTTTATCTTGATCTCCAAAAAGGGATTTAAGGGAGAGAGCAGGCGGTATATTAGACTGTTTTCATTGCCTGTCAGCTGTGGTAAACCTGAGCTGTCTGCAGTGTCTCTAGATAAGCAGCAACAGCAGCAGAGGCCTTAGCATGTATGGTATGACTGCATTCATTTGTACTTCTTATGTATCTCAACATTTCTAAAAGCTGCGTAGCGTCTTTGGTGGAGCCTTTAACAATTGTGTTCTGCTAATCACCGGCTTTTATGTGGTGCCCTTAGTGCTCAGGTCTTCCAGTTGCAATGAATGAAGTGCTGGATGAGGCTTAAGTTTATATTAAGAATGGGTGAAGATCCTCTTTCCGCTCAGATTTAGCCCTTATTCAATTCTGTCAGGGTGGCGCTCTTCAGCAGAGGACCCCAAGATGGTGCCTGATCCTAATATTTCATGGTATTGCTTCTCCACTTAGACCTGGAGGACAACGAAGTGGGGCCTCAGGAGAGTCTCCTCCGTTTGAATGGCTCCTGTGTTTAAATGGTTATTGATGCTTGTTGGGCAGATGAATTAGAAGTTTGTATCGTACAGTAGAAAATGTGAGAAGAATAATTTGGGAACTGAAACATAACAATCAACATGACAGATACAGGAAAGCATATGTTAAGATTTAAAAGAATGATGAATGAAGCTCACCTAGTTCTTGAAAATATATTGATGAGAGGGTTATTTACCCCAAGGTTTTCCACAGAAGGTTGGTAGGGAACATACTGAGGAATAACGCAATGGTTCTGTCTGTGTGGGCTCTTTTCATCTTCCTGGGTGCCGATTAGGGTTTGTGTAACTTCCAGCGTGATCGTTTCAGAGCTAGGCAGAATGGATTTTGTCCTAGCCCAGATGCTGCTTCCTTGGTTGAAGCTTTTGTTTTGAAGTATTCTAAAATCATTAAAACCACTTGAGTCAGCAACGACCCCTATAAATCAGGAGCTATTGTGTGCACCCTCATTCTACTGGTGCACATTCCAAACACGCGGTCATCGAAGATGAACTGGAGGGTATGCTTTCTCTTCACCGATTGATAAGTAGCCATGATTGTTAGCATTTCTTTGTGGTTAGTGGAGCAGATTTCATTTCTGTTCCCCTCCCTCCCAATCCCCCGTCTCCCAAGATAAGGCTGGTCAGAGAGAGGCATTTGGATACTCTGTTAGCCTATTCTATAATTTTTCTCTTTAATTTCTGAATTAAATAAATCTTCTCACATGACAAACATTTCTTTAGCTCAGAAATTAATGTTCTTGGTTGTATTAAGCCCTGGGTGGCTTTCTTGTGAACCCAGAGGAGAAGAAATTTAGAAATATTGTGCTTTTTCAGAATAATGGCAAAGCATCAAAACCTGAGTCTTAGCTTGTGAAGGGAAGATGTGCTAAGTTATCAAACTCTTGCTCCTACCAAGTTTGTCTCCCATCATTTTGTAAAAATACAGGATAGGATGGATAAGTGCAGAGAATCTCTGGGAGTAGCCTGTCTCTGGATGCTCTTCCTCTTTGAAATGAGAGGGCAGAAGTGTCTGACAAAGGTGTGTTTAAACAGCTAAGCAGCTCTTGCTTCATTCAGTCCCTTTTTCTGAACTTGGTCCTTCATCCGTGCATTACTAATTTTCAAGATGTGTGAGATTCTAAGTGGTTGGACCTTATAAAGTACTAGAGATAGGAAAGAAAATAGTGTTTCTGAGTAGAAAATGGCCCCAGTTCTCTCTTCTAGGCCAAGGAATACTTGGCTCCTGACATAGATTGTGAATATCAGATATTCAGGGTCAGCACACTGTCTCCTTTTTTATTCCTTTTTCGCCTTTCCAATTTTATTTTAATAATTAAAAATACTGCTGATCACACTGAATGACTTCTAGCAGAGAGGCAGTCTGTCCCAGAAGGACCAGTTGTGGGCCATCGGGTTTATGACGACCATAAAACCAGAGCGAGATCAGAGCATGGCCTCCCTGAGTGACAGGGTTTCTGCCTCCGCCAGGGTCCCCCATCAACTGACTGCTTTGGATATTTGTTTTGGTTTGGATTTTTTTTGTTCCGTTTTGTTTCCTGATGCGTGTGTGAATGTGCATGTGTGCACACATTTAAAGATATAAATGAAACAGGTATGTAATGCCCTCTGCCTGTTAGAAAGACTAAAGCCATAAAAATAACAAACGGCATGTATTTGCTAGAATGTCAAAGTTATGAGTTTATTTTGTAATGATGTGCTCCTGCCTTCATGAGGTAAACTGGCCGTGGCGGAGGTGTTATTAGTAATATGGACTCAGTGGAGCAGAAAGCCGAGTGACCGAGAGATCAGTGTATCAGTCAGAGAGAGGGCAAATGGAAAGAGACAGCAGGAGAATGAGAAAAGAGCCGCAGTGCCTGGGCTGAGATTAAAGACGGACTGGGAGGAGGATGGGAGCCCAGTGGTCAGATATGGTCTCCCCTGTTCATGGGGCTCCTTCAAAGGAGTCGCCAGCATGTTGCTCAGCTTGGGGCTGTCTGTAAAGGCTTGTTCTCTGTGCTTCCTTATCAAGGAAAACAGTAATCTGAGAGCAATTTTGCTTTCCATATTCCTTTCAGAGAAGTCTCTTACGCACTTCCTAGCTGAAGTTAAATGGAACCAGGGCCAGCTGGGTCACACTTTGGTCACCAACTTCCCCAGCCTTTGGAAGGTCTTGATGTAGGGGCTGACCTAGCATGTAGGGGAAACTCTCAAAGCTCCTAACGAGAAGAGGCAAAATGGGAATATACAGGTAGAATTTGCTGGCGCTTAATTTGTTAGGTTCTCCCCAGAGACTGAAAATTAATAAAAGTTAATAAGGAAGAAATGTTTTGTTGTCGTTATTTTTTAAAGGAGACGAGGAGAGGAAGAAGAAAAGGTAAAATACAGTAAGCGCTCTACAACTGTTTAGAGCTCTCCAGGGCTACCATAGATGACTGGCAATTACTACACACTCAGCAGTTTGCAGTAGTCAGTGATCAGGCTGCCCGGCTTCCATCTGCTGGGTCAGAAAACCTCCCTCCCTGAAAGAAATTATTAACCAATCTTCAAGGGAAAAAGAAACCCCACAATTTCCAAGTCCAAGAATATTTTTTTCTTCCTTTTTTTTCTTCTGTAAAGGAAACTTTATGGTTTCCAATTGCAGGTGCCCTTCAACCTTATAAGGGTTAAACTACAGGGATACACTGGGGATTGAGGCCTGAATCCCTGAACCCCTCCAGGCTTGGAAGGGAAGGAGGAGGGGAAGCAGGCTTGGGTATAAATCACAGCTCTGCACCCAGTACACAAAGAAGACTTGAGACTCATGGATTCGTGTGTGTATCATAAGTTGCTTCAGGATTTTGCCAGCCTTAGGGCTTTTGTGTGGGGACCAGCTTTAAAAATCAAATGCAAGGGAAAAAAAGAATCTTTTTTAAAGATGAGAAACCCAAGCCCCAATAGAGTTTCTTTAACTGAGACTTGTCACTAAAGATCATTGAAAGTCAGGCATGTTACCTTTTTTGTGTATATGCACAAAAAGACCTGCACATGATAAGGTAGTCTGTGTTTCGAGGTCCCAGCCTCACTCACCACTGCAGTTTCAGCCGAATTGAAGTATGCTATGCGTATCTGTGGCAGCTAGTAGAGAGAGAGAGGCTTGCTGGTTTTTAAATTGCAATGGTGTATCTGATTATTAAAAGCTTTTTTTGTTTTCTAAGTTTTCTTCTTAGGAAGAAGGTTCAGATAGTCCTTCAGAACAACCCACAGAGGCTGGGATTGCTGCCTTGTGGAGAAAAGAACCCATTTTAGTGAGAATTATGAAACAGGCTATGCCTTTATTTCTGTAGAGACAAATGTCTTTTTTCTTGTGCATTTCTCTAGGTCCTCGGGCGGGAGGTGTACACCTCCAATAACCAGCTTGGAGGCATCCAGATCATGCACAATAATGGAGTGACCCACTGCACCGTTTGTGATGACTTTGAAGGGGTTTTCACTGTCCTATACTGGCTGTCCTACATGCCTAAGGTGAGCCCTTCCCACCCAGCACTGACATAGCCTGCGGAACCTATCATTTCCACCACAGCTCCTCACCTCTGTGTTTGAGGTCTTGTCTTTATGGTGGAGGAATTTTTTATGAAATACTTCCCTGAAAACTATTGATTTCTCTTTTACCTTTAAAATGCCTTTGGATTTCATAAGTTAGGCTCCTTTCTGATGTTTTCCAGCCACAGAAGTCTTCATGGCCTATCTAGTCTCAGATACCAGCATGTTAAGGCTTCCTCCTTTTTGTGGATTTTCTCCTTTGTATTAGCCATCCATCTCTCTAGGGACCTGCCCAGAAAGCATAGACACACTGAAAGCAAGAGTCAAACATACCACTTTGTGCCAGGCTCCTAAATGAGACTTGAGACCTGTACATGTTCCTTAGGGCTTGGCAGGTAATTGGGATGCTTCTAGCTGATGATTGGGACTAATGAGTGTAATTCTGTATGTAACCCCCGCTGTCTCCGTCTATGGCTATTATTGCTGAGTTGGAGTATAGGACTGTTGTTCACTGACTGCTGTGCTCTTTCTCTTCCAATCTCCTTTCAGAGCGTGCACAGTTCAGTTCCTCTCCTGAGCTCCAAGGATCCCATAGATAGAATCATCGAGTTTGTTCCCACAAAGGCCCCATATGATCCTCGATGGATGCTGGCAGGCCGTCCTCACCCAAGTACGTATATGTTTGAGGACCTTGTGGTACCCTGTCTCTCAAGCTTTTAGTCTTCCTTTCAATCACTCTCCAATTCTTGCACAACAGTATGTGACTAAGAAAACAGAGCTAAGTACCTAGAAATGAGAAATATCTGAAAAACAGCTCTCTGAAGAAAAAGGTGAGAAAAACTCTTCATGAACAAATGAAAAAGAAATGAAACGAGATTTGCAAATCAGCCAGAGTCAAGCAGTGCAGTCACTATGACATTTCTTTTGTTTATTCTGTTATTAAAGCACTTATTAATGAGTTCAAAGACATTAAGACAGTTCAGTATAAGCCATAAAATCATGGAATTATATTAGCCAGGCGCGGTGACTCATGTCTGTAATCCTAGCACTCTGGGAGGCTGAGGCGGGAGGATTGCTTGAGCTCAGGAGTTTGAGGCTGCAGTGAGCTATGATGATGCCACTGCACTGCAGCCCGGGCAACAAAGGGAGATCTCTCTCTCAAAAAAAAAAAAGGATAAAAAAGAAAAGCATGAAATTATAGGACTAGAGTCTTGGGTCATCTAGTCCCTGTAATCATATGGAGATTAATCAAGTCAGTTTTAGAAAATGTCTTTGAGACCCTCAAATGTCAAGTGTGGGTTTACTCTTCTCAGCACATATTGCTGAGCACCCACCCTGCATGTGCCATTCTTTTCTTATGATAGAGGTCATAGTATTGGTACTTGCTTCAGTTATTAATGTGAGGTTACTTTGTAAGATCATAAAGAGATTGTCCAGGTCTTTAAATTATATAGATATATAGAGTGAGGACAAGCCCTCCCTCCAAGCTTATCTAATATATCCCTTTGTCTTTGGGTTGATTTTTACCTCACTTAAACATAACAGAAAAAAAAAATGGTAACTCCATGTAAGGCAAATAAAAGTTCTCATTTTTCTCATTTGGCTGTTCCAACAAATCTTACTTATCAGAAGGTTCTTTTTTGGAGTCCCAAATCCTCCTGCTACATTTTTAATCTATTTTTTCAGTTTGTGTGAGGAAGTATATGTTCTTTTTTGCATGTTTGTTGCAACTATTTCAAAGAAAAGCTATATATATAAAAGTAGAATGGATTGCAGAAGATATTTCATTCAATTTAAGAGTGATTGTGATTTTGCTGAAAGAGACAGAGGTCTTCATAAGGAAGCCCTAATAAACCTTTGCAGGTACCCACTGTGAGCCAAGTGGGACAGTAAAGCACTTCCATATACATTATCCTATTTGAGCTTGCTGCCTCTCATAGATAATGACAGAGAACCATTTTATAAGCTCAGAGAAGTTGAATGAGTTGTGCAAGGTCACACAGCTATTGCTTAGGAGCTGGGGCATCCATCGTCTGAAGCCAAAGCTTAGATATTGTAAAAAAAACACCAGAAAAATGTTGATTATAATTTATTATTTTACATGTTGTCTTTAATGCCTTTTCTTGTTAATCTTAATAAAAACTAAATAGTTTTTCTTAAATAGCCAGAAAAATCACCATAGTAATCTTCCCCCCACCTCTTATTTTTATACCTTGATTATGATAAGAACTATGAGCCTAAGATACTGTCAGCCTTAAAATCCAGGACTTTTCTGAGAATGTAGTGGGCCTCTTTGCTTCTAGATTGAGAACAAAACTCTGTGAGTGTTCTGGAAGACAAGAGGACCCATGTTAGCTGGCTTCTAAGTTCTGTGTCTGACCTGGAAATAATCTGCTCTTTCGGGACTGTGAAGCCCAACTACAATAGCCAGTGAGTCCCCTCCCCTAATCAACATGTAAGGCAGGAGGGTTTTTAAAGAAGAAAACATTTCCATTATGAAATGAATTCTGTAGTTTCAAGTCATTGTTTTTTACATATGAATCATAAAAGGATCTGAGCATATAAAGTTAAAATTTAAATATTCAGATAGACTTAGAAATTTGGTTTAGAAATTTCATCAAAATTTAAGCCCCTCTTACATGAGGTGAATAGGAGTATGTGTGTGTATAGGTGGGCATCATCCTGGCTGTTATTAATGAGATCGACAGAACAAAATGAAATTTGTGATAAACTAAGTTTTCTGTTTTTTGGATAATATTTTTTCATCGACTGCCTAGTAATTCATCCTGCTGTCTATGTGCAGCTAATACTCGGTCCCAAATCGAGTGACTTCAGCTTTTAATTTAGTGGAAGCGTTAAAGAAAGCAGATGATTCCCTGTGATAAGTTAAAGCAGATATCTTCTAGGTGAAAAGTTAAAGTCATTTATTAGAGGAGATAGTGCTGTGATATTCTTCAAACTGACGCCCAACACGAGACCGGAATCTAAACGATCAGCTTTGGGCTCACGATAGAGAGATAATTTTGAAATGGATGATCACATTTTACACTGGGGCCATAGAGGCAAGGAATGTAGAACACAGTAATTACAAGTTTAGTCTTGATAAAACACTCTCCATCCTGTTTAAGTCAGCAGAGGTTAGCTTGCTTGAATCTCTACTTTTAATTGGTTTTGGACTTGGGTTTTTAGTGAGTGGAGGGCCATGTTCAAATTAGAAGAAACACTGAGAAACCGTGAGCTGAGAGGGCAAACTAAGAAACAGTTATTTGCAGAAGCTTTTATGGGGCTTTGATCAAACATTCATACCTGTGGAACGAAAGTTTTTTTTCTTAAACTAAGATGTGAAAAGTTGTGTCTCACTAGTGAAGGAAATTCCATGTGCAAGGCAGGATAATGATATGAAATGTGTGCATCTTAACCACTATATTTCTGCTTTCTGTCATGGCCTTTCTTGTAGAAAGATTATATTTTCTGAGCTGTGAGTAAAGTAGATATATCTTGTTACTTTTCTAGCAGAGAAACTGAGTCCCTTTCCTCCCCCCACCCCAAATTTGGGTCCTCATCTAATCATTAAAATACTTACCATTTGGCTGTTTTCAGCTTTCCATTAAAAGACAATCAGTGAAATCAAAATTGTAAGGCAAGTTTTAAAATAGAAATAGATATTTTGAAAAAAATAATGACTTGGCTGCCTTTTGACAAATGTTGGCGGTGTCTTGAAAAAAGCCAAGTTATTTATTTAAAAGCATGCAAACTCTCTCTGCTAGCTGAACCCCATCGTTTAACAATAAATGATGCTTTTGCTGATAAATGATTCTTTTTATGCAGACTAGCAAATGAAATAGGAGATGATGTCTGAAGGCACATGAACACTCAGCTGCCTAATGCTTATGTCTATTATAATATGATTAAAAACAACAAACTCCCCAAACCACCTTAGATTCGTCAGTTCCAGCGCATCATCAATGGATTGACTGTCTTTATTCTCTTTGTTTTCCTTCTTTTCCTTCTGTAGCCAATAAAGGTCAGTGGTTGAGTGGATTTTTTGACTATGGCTCTTTCTCAGAGATTATGCAGCCCTGGGCACAGACCGTGGTGGTTGGTAGGGCCAGGTAAGAACTCTTTTGTTTTGGAAGCTCTTTTTCCTCTCAACTAAAAAAAAAGAAAGGGCCATGGCTTTATAGATTTTTACCAATAATGCTCTCTTTGTCTAATCTTTCTAAGAGTGTTGGATTATAGCCATGCCCAAGGCAACATAACTGGAGTACTGGCTCCTGGAGGTCATTCTGTGTGTCACGTAATGATGCATTTAATCTGAAGGCTGATTTTGACAACATTTCCTTTTTACAATGCTGCAAGAAAAACTCTTTAGAGGCTGTAAAGCCCAACTACAGTAGCCATAGCCCACCAATGACTTCTCATCCCCCAAAGAGCATTTTCTCTCAGGAGTAGGTGACAAGTGAATCAGAGACTCATCTGCCTCTCTGTGTAACCAGAGAGAAGTTCTTCATGGCACCGAGATTATTTAAGTGATAAACGTACTATATTGGATTATAATCAGATTTGAATTGCAAAAGAAAGGTTACCTAAAACAGGAATGAGTGAAATAAGCTGGAATAGGTTGCCGGGATACCCATATTTTTCAAGTGGGAAATTGAAGTTTCTATTAAATTTTAATACCCACTCTAAGAAGTGCTTCACTCAACAGCAAGCTCTGTGCAAAATAATCTGTAGCACTCGCTATAACGAGCACCTGCCAAGGCTGATCTTAATCTAGTTCTGCACTGCAGAGACATGCTGCTGAGCGACCTGCATGTGGAGCTCACCTTCCTCTGGGGGCAATCAGTTTTCCTTATCTTGGTCGAAAAGTGGCACCTGTTCAAGATTCTCAAACATGCCACATTGGGTTGAGATTTAGATTCTAGCCTTGAAAATAATTCTAGGCTTTGTGGGTCTCTCAGTACAGCAGGTCAGCAGGCTTCGTGCTGCCAGTGACAAGGAGCCATCAAATGGCAAATCCTGCAGATAGGGTCTTCCACTGTGACTCTGAATAGGAGTCGGGACTGGAGTCAGCTCAGACTGAAACTCACAGAGACCGGCTGCCTGTTTTCTTTCGAGCCTCAGGTCTTTTACCTCACCCCAGGCTTCTGGGTCCCACTGTGAACTATTCTTTGTGCCTGGTGAAATTCCCATGGGGGAGGTGCAGATGGGGGATGCATTTGGGCAAGAGCCCTCCTACCCAGGCCCCACCAGCTCGTTATGTAGAGTCCTCACATCACACTAGGACCAACTTTTTCGAGAATTTAAATCTTACCTATTCTGGCTCAGTTTTCCTGTCTGTAAAAAACATGACAGATTTTAAGCCTCCAAAGCCAAACTTTTGTTAAGGTTTTTAAGATCCTCCCATGGGAAATGAGGCTTCATAGTTATGATTAGAAGAATAGGGATTGCCCTGCGACCAAGATCAGTCAGGCTTGGCTTTGGTTAGCTCCGCCGTTGTTTATTGCAACACTCACTCTGACTTCCTCCTTTCTTTCCATCTGATGAGTTCTGGGCTTCTTACTCCAAACACATACACATGCTCACAAGTATATAAAACACAAATGGAGCTAGCTTCTTTCAACAGCAATGGCATTTTGAGAAATAAATATAAATGTATTCTTCTGGGATTGTTACTGTAAGTGCTGCCAAAACTCATCTTTGGTATGTATGTTTGGAATATGTGTGCTATTGGCTGTAAATTGTCTTTTATTATTCCGTGGCACCTTGTCCAGGGACACACTATAAAACAAGATGTAGCATCTTCATGTGCTAGCCTGATAAAATTTATATGAAGTATAATAGAAAACAGAAGTTGTTCTGAGCTGTTTTCAAGTTCAATAAATAACTGTAATACTCGGATAAAGATGTTCTTTATTAGGTCACATGGGCCCTAATATATAAGTTATAAGTTACCGATTTAGGGTGGCTTTTGCAATTACAAGTTTCCAGTTGGATTGTTAATCATTGTGAACAGAAATATTTCTAAACCCTCCTGTGTACCTCTTGCTCATTGTCTGGTTGTCTAGAGGGCTTTTGATTCTGATTCAGTGCAGGCAAGTGACAAGGGGGTGGGTGGTCTCCACTCAGGCCCCTGTCAGGCGTCTTGTGATGATAAGAATCCATTTCCTATAGCCAATTTAACAACCAAAGGCCATCCTTCATGGAAAAGTTTGTTATGGAGATGCTGTGGGGAATGAGAGACTATAACCCATCCCAGCCCAACCCCAAGGAATGCAGTGGAGAGGATGAAGATTGAATCACATTTTCCTGAGTAAGGACTCACTCTATACCTTGCATCTTTCTTCCTCCCTTCCTTCCTT